>VUQG01011544.1:2953-15597 GCA_015106755.1 Etia nguti
AAATCAGACCTAAGACCAGCGCCGCTGCCGCTCGACTCTTGAAATATGAATGGTTTTAATTAAACAAACTCGCTTTGCCATCTGGCCCTACAATTGGGCCTGCCTAATGAACAGCCTCACACACAAACGCGCACACGCACATTACTAACCAGGCAAAGCGGCATTCCAACGGGTAAAGCTTTGGAAATGGAGAAACAACAACAATGAAGTGATCTAGTGAGGTGCTTCACAGAGCTGGAAAATGACTCAGTGGCTCATTGCGCCGAATGAAGGGTGGATGTGTGTGCGCGCACGCGCGCGTGTGTGTGTGAAAGACGGCAAAGAGCTGATTTTTGTCTAAAAGTGGGCATTTGAGCGTCTGTCTGTCCAGCGTTTGCTTTGTACTTGGTGATTTTGTTAGCAAAGGCTCAGATGGTGTTTGTTCTCGCTGACTACCTGATTGATAACCGCTGTGATGCGCCACTTGTCTGTCCTACTCTATTGAACCGACTAGCCAATGCTAAATGATGATGTTTGTAATCCAGCGGTGGTACCCCGAGATTTCTCAGCAGGACAGACAGGAGAAAGGTAGTGTTTGGTCTGTGTGTGTGTGTACTGTTGGGTGATTGTCTGCCAGCCAATGCAGAAAAGAAAACGTGGGAGGCATGCTAACATTAGCAGCCAGTAGGACGTGCTATCACTCTCTTAGAGGCTACAATAAATTTGCGGCGCTCCTCTGCCTCCGCGTTCAGCACAGGCTTCAGCCTCTGTGAGATCTGCACTGTGATGCAGTGGTAAATAAGAAGTTGAGTCAACTAACGTATAACCTGCCTTCTACCTGCAGGAGATCGTTATACTGCGCATATCACACAAGCATCGTATATTTCTTGAAAATTGGGAGAAAATTCAAAGTGTATAAACACTGCCCTATCCTCTATCTTCCCCTCTTCCTTAGGCCAGATGGCTGCCCCTCTCTGAGCCGGTTCCGCCAGAGGTTTCTTCCTGTTAAAAGAGTTTTTCCTCCCCACTGTCACCAAGTGCTTGCTCATAGAGGGTCGTCTGATTGTTGGGGTTTCACTATATTACTGTAAGTTCTCTGCCGTACAATATAAAGCGTCTTGAGGTGACTGCTGCTGTGATTTGGTGCTATATAAATAAAACTGAATTGAATTATTCCTATTTGCACATGTCCACATACAGCAGTATCAGCAGGCCTTGTTAACCCCAGCATAGCCACTGCCAGCTCAGTGTACATAACAAGGTTTGAATGCAAATAGGTGAACCTTAAAAGTAAAAGGCTATAGATATATATTAGCAATTTTGTAAAGAAAAAAAATATATATAATGTGATGTTGTGGATCAAATTCAATACATCCTTGGCAGCGTGACCTACAGCAACAAGCACATCACACTGCATAGCTGCACTGATCTACTGAAAAATGTTATTACATCTTCAGTGCCGGGAGCTGCTCAGATTCATGCAGAGCCTTTACAAAAAAAAAAAAAGAAAACACTTTGCACACCTCAGACACGTAACTCATCATGAAAGAGCAATGTGGAAGCATGTTATTTTGAAGTGCACTTGAACTAACACGGTAATAATTGAAAAATCCTCTGCCCCCCTGGCGATGCGGAGATCAATAATAGAGCACGAGTCTTTGACCTGCCGATAACGCCGTACATTTGGAAGGGCTGTTCGACATCCATAACGGCCTAATCGGCTGTTTGACTCCAAATGTTTATGAATATATGATGAGCGCCGGGGTAAGCTTATGAATAAGTGAGGATGCGGGGGTGCGGGGAGGGATGGGGATCCAACTGAGCATCAAAAAAAGATCGAGGCTTCAATGAAACTTACCGAGTGGCGTCGCTGAGCGATACGGAGGCCCGAGCATAATGGCAACAAAACTGAATTATTTCGCGTTCTGAGCTGGTAACTCGCAAGTATGAAATTTTATTTTTCTTCATCGGCGTTGGGAGAGGTGCAGCAAAACTTCCCATCGCTTCCTGGCACGGACTGTTTGGCTGTCTCTCAGGCTGATCAAGCAGTGTGTGTTTGAGGTCAGTAATGTGCTCATATTCCCACGATGAACCCCAACACTCCCTGTTCTCACTCAGTGCGGGAGGAATCTGTCTTGGATGGAGAGGTTGATATTTTTTTTGTTTTGTTTTTGTTATTTTACTTTTTTTTTTCTAACGCTCCCCACGGAAAGAAGGAACCCAACAGAAAATAATAAAGTTTGCAATATGACCTTGATGAAGGAGATGAGGAAAAGAAAACATGGTCCCTCAGCACATCTGTGCAGGGTGGAAAGAAAGGAAAGACGGGGAACAGGAGGCAGAGTGAACACACAGTGTGTGTGTTTGTCTCTGGCCAGAAGTGGGGGGGGGGGGCTACATGCATGCATGCATTCATGGGTGTGAGCAGCTGCGGTGGAGGCCGATTGTTCGCGCACACCGTGTGAACATCGATCGACGACGAGCAACCGAGAGCTGGAAAATGCTCCGAATCGAAAAAAGCGGACACACGCCTTTGTCTGCATTTCACCCTAACACAAAGCGACGGCAATCACACATGATGGATCGATAACAAGGGGGAAAAAATACAACAACTCTCAAATCCTCGGTTTCTAAAGTTGTCAAACAGATACTAATGCTTCCAGGGGCAAGGTTGAGATTTGGGCCTTCCATGGGACACAACAAGAGCCCGCCCCCCTCCCAACAAATAGCCGTTGCATTACGCACATAAATGTCCGCAGTTACATAGTTACATGCCGCTAATGATGCCCTTGTCGGCATCGAGCGCCGCAGCAAGCCATCTGCTGACTTTTGTTTTCCCTTCTTCCTCGTAATGCCTTCGTTTTCTAAAAAAAAAAAGAAAAGAAAAAAAGTGTGTTTGGGGGGGGGGGCTTAACACTGAGTAAATGCGGTGCTGATGCTTTCTGTGCGAGCTCCTGCCACAACACGAGAAGGGATGCTAATGACCAGAGAGGCTGAAGCAGTTTGCCAATATTTGGCCTAACCTTAGATGATTGCATTTACTTTACACTTAGGTATTTAGCTTAGGCCCTCATTCAGAGCGACCTGCCATAAGTGAGCAAGCAGGGACTCGGCGGCGTCCTCAAGGACGCTTTAACTGGAAGCACAGAGATGCTTTTTTTTTCTTCCACCCTCTCTCTCGCTCTCTCTCTCTCTGGGACTGAATCACAGGACCTAGACCAATTACAGTCTCTCAGACCACAAGGCCACCCCGCTGCCTACCAGATTATATCAGCTCATAGCCTCGGAGTACAAACTGTGTAAGAACTCCAATTTGTATAACTGTGCTGCAAAAGAAATGTGAGATGTAGAGGCTGATTTGGAAACAATATCAAGCCAACGTTCACAAGCGCTCCGTTTTCTTCCAATCACACATGTGCTGTTGCCTTGCCTTTCTCATACACGCACAGACACAAGCATACACACCAGTTCAGCCGATCTCACTAAAGATAGCGAGCAGCAACAGCGGAGCGTGTTGTTTCTCTTAGATGGAGACTGATTCATGAATTGACCTTGACTCTGTTCTCCAGCAAATCTCCTCTGAAGCATCAGTATGCTTTTCACCAAGCTGAGGAATTAGCAAAACATACACATTGAGCTAAGAAGTGAAACTGGTGGGCATTATAATAATATACATATATATATATATTTGGACCAGTACAGCAGTACGAGAGCTCCTTGGGTATCAAAAGCTCCATCTTTAGTTTACTGCATTTCACTATTTATGGCGTATTTATTCTAAAAGTGGTTTTACTCGACAGGCTTGTGGCCTTAACTGGATCGCTATCGACTCTCCCCCTTCCTGTAACAGAAACCAAAATGAAACGATCCTTTTAATTTAAAGTCTAATTTGGTAACTTAATGGGCGCCCGTTGTCGGAAAATTGAGATTTTTAATATCCACGAGGTAGCCTTATCAGCTCACATGCTCACATCAAAGTGTTTCAAATCCCCTTTAATCTGCGTCGGGGCCGAAATTTGAAAAAGCTCACTGTGGACACTCCTGTGTAACGGCCTGTTTGATGTGCCCATCTGTCTGATTTGACTAACTTTCTGTTTGCTTGTCTCGAGTCAGTGCAAACACCATAACTAGACATCGGCCCTCGAGGTAGAACCAGGCGTTTGTCCAGGCTCCACCTTGTGGACGTAATGGCGCTTTGTATTGACCGCACTGATTTAAAACAAGGTAAGGGCATCATCCGCCTAACAGCTCCATTGTAAAAAAGAGAGGATGTGAATCTTTAAGCCATTTGAATATCCTTATCCTAAGCTGCAGTGGGGAAGCCTCTGCACTTAGGCTTAGCACTCTCAAGACAGCTACTCCTTGTTAAGCATCGCCTCAGACTCCTAGACTATGAATGGGACCATTACCCTCATCTCTCACTGCACACCCAGATACACACACACACACACACATAGAGACACACACATACATACATATTTTGGCTTTGGTAGGAAACTAGTTCAGGCTAGCTGCGAGGAGAAGGTTCTGCAAGAGAAGAAGCTGCACTTTATCAGGAGACTGCATTTACAAAAGGATTTTTTTTTCATTTTGCCGCGGCTCCCGTCCACTCTCTCTAGGCTGGAGTCTTTATGCACTACAACACACGGATCATCGGTTCGATCCCTTAATTGAAGCAAAATGAACTCCTTGGTGAGGGCCTTCAGGCCAAACACAAATCACAAATCAGTGCAGCAGCTGCCTGTACAGCTTCTAAACAATTCAGGTTGAGTATTAGCCCCCCCCCC
Source organism: Etia nguti (assembly GCA_015106755.1). Classification (NCBI taxonomy): domain Eukaryota; kingdom Metazoa; phylum Chordata; class Actinopteri; order Cichliformes; family Cichlidae; genus Etia; species Etia nguti. Next base: position 7,720 of record VUQG01011544.1, read on the forward strand.
CCCGCGTTATACCTCTTTCCTCTTTTACTTTTTCTCAAAGAATGCAAGGCAAGCTAGAGAGCGAGATCTTGCTGAACACCTATCCTCCCCTGCAGCTGAAATCTAGACTGCAAACGGAATTCAGCGGGATTTGTAAAACAGTGCAACACAGCAACAAACTAGAAGGATAAAGACGACCCTGAAAGGTGGTTGATCTAAAAGAATTTGTCTGTTACATATTCCCTCTTGTAGCCCCTTTGATCAAATAAGCCTTCTGTTTCTGAAACAGAGACCTCGGTTTTACAATAAATCCCGGACCTCGTTGTTCATACAATATACACTGAATGAGCTTTAGGCTTCAGTAAAAAATAGTTGCAGGAGCCGTTGCATCACAAGCGCCACACCACATCCATACCCTTGGCACAGAGAAATGTCGAACTGACAACAGAAGTATTTAGCACAAAAAAAGAACGAAAGAAAGAAAAAGGGACGCTCGTGTGTTTCTGCACTTTGCTTGTGATGCTTTCTACAGCGTCCCGCTTGGATTTCTCTAGCCAGTTATGTGCATGTGTTGTTCCTGTGTCTTAACGGTTTCTAAATCTCCTTTCAGTGTTTGCCCCTACCATTTTCCATGTGCTCTGCCTCACCGACACTGCCATCCGGCGTTGTCCTCTCGTAGCTGTCCTCGGGAAGGGGAAGGGCGCCCAGCCGGGGGCCCGACGAACTCTTGCTGCTCGGTGTCTCCGACTCATCCAGGCCGCTGTCGTAGCAGCTCTGCAGCGATCCCTGCTGGTGAGGATCCTGGGGCTGGCTCACCACCGAGAAGGTCACTCGGCGAAACGGCTACAAGAGAAACCAAACGGCCGGGGGTCACTATTAAAGGGACTTCTTTACTTTTTTTTTTTTTTCAACTTTTATTATTGGCTGTCAGCTTGGGAGCGGGGTCCTTTGGAAATAGAAGGGATTCAAGTCAGGTTGGCAGGGACATAGGTTAGGAAAACAAGGGAGGCTAGGATACGTAGTCTGAAGTGAAGGCCATAGCTAAGGGTATTAACAGCTACCTTAGCAACCAAATTAGCTCTAATGTCCCCCTCCAAAATAAAACTATGATCTCTTCTATCACAGTAGCCATGAAAGAACTACTTTGCCTTTCTCTAACCCTGAAAACTTTCAAAAGGACACAGAAGAAGCTGTACAAAGGAGTCTTTCACAAGCACGCTTAGAACTCAAGGGACCAAGGAGACATGGTAGCTAGCTAGATTTGTGTTAAATACAGCTAAAAAGGAAAGAAGGAGTGGGGGAATGGTGGTGCATCAGCCTCATTCACTTGTTTACTTTCCCACTAAAACGAGGACAAGGTGAACAAGCTTTCAGCTCTCCGGGAGGTCTGATTCGCCGCCAGAGAGCAGAGGCGCAAAAGGCAAAAGACGGGCGCACACAAATAGGCACACCCACTTGACAGCATGCGACTAAGTGCACACGCACAAAAGGCTTTTCTTGATGAGCTGTGGGTTCACGCTGTCAATATGTGTAGCCCGCTCTAACACATTATTGAACAGTGTCTTGTGTTAAGCAGTAACAGAGCATGTCATTAAAGCTGAGGCCTCTTTCTCACTGTATCAACCTGATTTTCTTTTTCCACTCTCCGTGTCTCCTAATCCCCCGTCTTAGCGTTGTACAAAGGTAAATGGCAGAGAGGAGAAATGAAAGACAGAATGAGCGCAGGGCGAAGAACCAAACACCAGGCTTGGTCATTACCAGAATAAATGGCATAACAAATGGCTAATGCCGTTAATTAATTACATGCAAACACTGTCGGAGCTCGCCTCTGGTGCAGCACATCGTCTCTCTTGCACCTCACTGGACCTCATCACTTTCTCGTGTTCTCCATCTCTTCTGATTTTACCCCCCGCCCCACGCACACACCTCCACACACAGACACACACACACTCCTCTTTCTGCTCTCCTTGTTTCCTCGTTTCATCATAAGAATATTACACAGGGACAGAGGCCCATTACTCAAAAATTTTCTTTTCTTAAAGCATTCTCCCTCCATTCGTTCCCCATTCGCGTCACCTGACAAAGTACAATCTATTATCAGCCACGGTTGCCTGCACTTTGAAATTTGCACATCATGCATAACTCATCTAACACTGTCGCTCAATCTCAGATGCAGACATGAAAGCATCGTGTCATAATTCTTCTTCTGTCAACAGATATTTACACGTGGCAGAGATCCATTAACTCAAAAACAAAGTGTCGAAAGGTCATCTTAAAGGGACAGCTTACTCTAAAGTCAAACATTTTCATCCCAGTTGCCTAGTTTTGAAGAAACCAGCTATAAAAATGTCTCCCTTCTCTTGAGTAGACGTCAATAGCCTTGTGGTCCACCGAACATGAAAATAAATAAACAAACAAAAATGCATTTTTTAAAACTCAGCAGAAATGTCTATTGTCAGGACCACATTACTCACATTTGATTTTACCGAAAACGCCAACCGTATCCCACCAAAAAAAAAAAAGCATCTATCTCGGTGATATGAGGACCAGCTTGGCTGTAATGTTAGCCATCTGCTTGGTTCTTTGGATTGGTGCATCTAGACATTAAGTGACGTCGCTCCTGAGTTCGGACATCCGAGTTCCGAGGTATCTGGAACGCGGCATAAAAGATAGACATAGCAAAGGCCACCAGATGACGATAGCTGTGGTTGCATAAAAGATTACTTGTCTATGGAAAAATGGCTTTCTGATTTGACCTTTGTACACTCTTTCCTGCTCATGGGCTCAGTCACTCATTTTTGGGTGATATTAGAATAAAAATTAAGTATATTTTGTAAGTTATTCAATAGAACTCATTAGTGATCGAGCCTGTGGTTTTACAGTTAGACCCACCACCTCTCGATACATCAATTTTTTGACAGTGCTCATCTTGAGGAATCTGAGCGAGACTTCAGAAGAACAATGGGCAACGCCACGGTAGCTACGATAAACTTTTATACTGTCTTTCCCCAGGAAACAATTTGCTTTGAAACTGACTCATAGTCCATTTCGGACATTCCAGTTTCCCGTTGTCTAGGTAACATACTATTGTATGTACTACCAGTTCTTTGGTATCCTGTCAGTGGTATCCTGTCCTCTCATTGGTAGTCGCTTCAGTCGTGTGCATATAAGTTGAGAAAAGTCTATCTTGGGTCCCATCCATCAAAAGTCGTCAAAGGTTATTTGGCTCATAGTCAGTTAAGTTGCCAAAAGCCTCTGGTCGCCACATCAGTTAAGATCAAATATAATTGTTTACAGTTCATTTAGCAGATTTTCTTTCCTTTTTTAAAAAAAGAAGTAACCAGGTCATGATTCTATGACAAGAAACACTGATGCTGAGTTTTTGTAAATCTACTGTTCTGGTGCTTTGGGCGGCAACACAGTGAGTGCAATTCACTTCCATTATATTCAAGAGAAGTCCAGCATGTCTATAGACAATTTCTTGGAAACTGACACCGAAACAGCGCAGCACTACAGGTCACAGTCAAAAGCTGTAAACCTGATTTTGAGGTGAACTGCCTTTTTTTTTTTTTTAAAGTGGACCTCTCCATCATTTAAACACTTAAACTTAGTTTAAGAAACTTCTGCCAGGCACACACTGTGGTGTATTCTCTTTCTGATAATGAAAATTTCCCACAAGCCACTGGGAAAAAAAAGAGCTTCTTTTTTTTGCTGAACGGGTGTGTGTATGTGGGCAAATTTACATATATTTATATATTTCTGCTTGGTTGTCTTTCTATGGCTGGCTGGCTAACACAGCAATCTTGGCAATAAATCATGTTTCCATGTAATTACAATCAACACTCAACAAATGAATTGGTATAAATATTCATGCAAATTTCACTTGGATAGTCAAACATTTGTTGCATAATTAAAACCGGAGCCCAGAAGGAGAACTGCTCTCTATAAGTGTAATAACACTTGAAGAGATGTTAAGATATTAAACCTAGTTTTTTTTTGGTTTGTTTGTTTGGTTTTGTTCTATTTCTTCAAAACACTTGTTTAGTGAGAGGTGTGTGTTAACAAGTCCATTTGAGCTATAAAAAAAAAAAAAAAAGCACTTTGTCTGGATCAGATTTAGTGCAGTGCCATAGTCCTTGGGAAACACGGTTTTCTAATGATACAAATTAAATGACTGCTTCCTAATGAATAGCAGGCGAGATCGTGGCAAAGAAAAGAAACACTCGAGCCGGTGCACGCCGAGGAAAAATTGAGTTTGTGGGGTGGGGGGGGGGGAAGAAGCTGACTGGAAGGGAGAAAAGAAGAAGAAAAAAAAGAAAGAAAGGAAAATGAACAAATGCATTTTATTCACCTGAATTTCCCCCCTTATTTTCACTGGAGGGAAAGCAAGATAGAAAAGAAAAAAAAAAACAAAACCTAATTTGTTTGCAGACCAGAAATGGAGTTCATGCAGAGATCGCCGGAGGCTTTGGATTAGAATCTGCAGCAACCACCGCCGTCTGCACAGCAACCTTCGCTCCCTTCATTCTGTGTCTTTTAAATAAATGAATTTTTTTTTCTTAAAGTGATTCTTTCTCTGTGGTTCTCTTGTTTTTTTCTCGACTTCTTTTTGTGTGCCTACGTCTAGGTGCGTGCTTCACTAGTTGCCAGCACAGGAAAATAAATAAATAAATAATTGTCCAGCATGCTGTGTGAAATAACATATGGCTTTCTGGTTGTCACGACCAATTTTTCTCTCTCTCTCATTCACAGGGAAGACCATTTTGGGACTCGACACATGTCCAAACCACAGGGAAAATTTAACAATTATCTGCTTTGCATACGCACACACGCACGCACACACACACACACACACATGCATGCATACACACAGGACTTGGGTTGACAAATGGGATTTTGCTCAAAGATAATGTAATGCATGAGCACGGGCAAGTGAGATTTCACACGGAGAAATAAAAAGTGACTGAAGCTGCCCTCCTCACTGTCTATCCATGCTGTCATATGGCACAGAGTTGACCTCCTCTCACTAGATATTGGCCATTTTCAGACTTGGAGTGTTTGTTAAGCCTGACTTACTACATGCCCTTTGATGCTGGTTCCTCTACCTCCTACCCTGACCTCCTGCCCTTCTGCTCCACTCAGCTGCCAGTCATTTCAGTAGTGACTGAGCCAGAGACACTGCCACACATGTACACTCACATACACACACATAATGAAAATTGCATTTTAAAGGACAGCCATATGATTAAAAAAAAAACCCTTAAGCTGTGATTAAGCCACTTCACTTTATTGACTGTCCAATATATGATGGATGTTTTGTGGACATTTGAAAACGATTCAATTCAGTTTTTTTATTTCGCACCATATCATAACAACGGTTGCCTCAAGGCGCTTCTTATTCAAGGGTAAAGACTCTACAATAATAAAGAGAAAGCCCCAACAATTAAACGACCCCCCTGTGAGCAAGCACTTGGCGACAGTGGGAAGGAAAAAATCCCTTTTAACAGGAAGATACTTCCAGCTCAGATAGGGGCAGCCATCTGCTTGCGACCCACTGGGGATGAGGGGAGGGAAATGGTACAAAAAGCCATAGTTTTATATGTGAGAAAGTCTGCTGTAAAAACCCCATGCTGTGACCTGTCAGAGAGTAGCCAACCTTTTAATATATGGGTTTCATTACAAGTTAACGCTCCTTTGCTTTATTTTTGCCAGATGCCAGGAAGTCTTATAGGGTCCTGACAGTAGAGGGCCTTTAAGGGGTGTGCCTGCAATCTAAATCCAGCTGTGACAGCAACGGATGATTGAGCAAATCTGTCATCCCTCAAAAAAAATGAACAATGCAAACAAGCCACAGGTTTAGAGGGACCTCTGGCTGAAGCTCGGTCCAGCCTATTTCCTGGATGCTAAAGGGAAAACAGATGGGCAGCCTGCACTCAAACAAACCTGGAGCCAATAAAAACAGACCCGTGCCACTAGTGTCAATAACGTGTGACCTCTTGGATTTGATTTTCATTTCCTCTTCCCCCCCAAAACAAAATGCTGAGCCGCTGTCAGTGGCACTTTGTGTGAGCCTTACTTCTTCTTTTATCTCTCAGAAAACCTTGAACGATAACCCACTGCTTAAAGTGGAGAGCTCTGCCTTTTCATGAAACCTCAGATCAACAACCCTAGTTGAAAATAGTTGATAAGATCAGTCTAGGTTATACAATGACTTTAACGTCAAGTACGGTCAAGGGGCTCTTATTTATTAGAAGTCCACTTACCTTCTTTGTTTAACTTGCTAAAAATGACTCATTAATGGCAATGTGACACTGCATGCACTCAACGTGTGTGTTCTGTGTTTAAATTCTTCATTTAGGAAGACTTGGCTTTATAATGGAGCCCCTGAATGAAGAAAAGGATGGAAGAACAATGGAAGTGAGTCTGACCGAAATGCACAGTGTGTATGTATGTGTGTGTGTGTGTGTGTATGTAATTTCAGCTGTAAATACCCTTGGCAGATGGCAGTGACCCGCTACCGTGAACCACAGGAAGCAATTGTGGCTGGGTTGGACGTGGGGCGAGGGGAGCAAACATAAACTGCAGGACCAGTGTCTTTTTGCAGTCAACCAAGAGAAAGGATCCAGAGGAGGAAGTTTGAGTAAGGGAGATGGAAGGAAAGATACAGACCCTGGTTAAAAAAAGAAAGGAGAATAAGAGGCCAGGATAGAGTAAGGAGAAAGGAATGACACACGAGAACAGTTATGATTGCCAAAAGTGCCAATCGGTAATTAAGAACCCATGTTTCATATTTAATGGCAACCAGACAGTGACCTGTGATACGCCACCTGAGACACAAAGAAAGTGCCAAATAGCCAGGGTACACCAAACAACATACTTACAGAGATCCAAAATTGGCTTAACCCAATTGCGCCTGCTCGCTTTGCAAAGATCAAATGCACGCGGTGTGATTTGAGTACCGCAAATTCCAGAGATCATGAGATGCACTGATGTTGAAGCGTTAAACGAGACAAATGTCCTCAAGGTGAACCGACTGGAAATCAATCGGAATCTGATCAAGAGGGGTTCAGGTTCTATTTGGGTGCAGCTCAGTTGTACTCAGGTACCACGTTACAGAGGAGAATGCTGATGCGTCGCAGTCACAGCAGTTAAAAACAAGCAGCGTTAGGCTGAAAGTGGAGGGTCTCTCCGGCCCGTTAGGTCCCCCCTGTGGGGGGGCGGAGGTTTAAAATGATTAGGTTAGGGCTGAGTAAGTTGTGGGAATTTTCACAGAGCGGTTGGCTGCAACTTTTTTTTTCTTTTAGGGCAACCGCCTGCAGAGTTGAAGGTATCAGGTTCTAGCCTGACTGATAGCTTTGGCCTTGTCAAGCTCCAGCGCCTCTTCCCGTTCCTCGTCTTCTTCAGAATTCACTGCTCCGTGCACATTCCTCCCAGGTCACTCTTTCCCATAAAAAAAGAAAGAAAAATAGAGACAGGAGGAGGAAGAAGACAAACTGGGGTATCGTTTCCAAAGAACACCCGAGACTCCAGGAGAAACCAAAGAAAAACAAAGGCGAGATAAAAGAGGCTCCTGCGAGTTGAGGGTTTTATTTTTTCCAACGTTATCTTCAGAGTCAACAAAGATGCAAACAGTGTTGTTTTTTTTCTCCTCTTCTTCTTTTTCTATTCTGCTGAATTCAGGAAAAGTTTTTTTTTCTTTTGTTTTAACTTTCTTTTTGAAAAGCGAGGCTTACAAGGGCATCCAGCTTCCTGCTTCTTGCCCTAACTGTGCACAAAATCTCAAATTCATAACTACGTCAGTGAGCTGTGGGGTCCTTTAATACGCATGGGCGCAAAGCTTGATAATAACATTTTTAAACACCTTTTAAAAAGAGGTTTATTACATGAGGTGCAGACATT
>VUQG01011544.1:24937-35175 GCA_015106755.1 Etia nguti
TAATAAAAAATTTTTTTTTGTTTTTTTTTGATGTTTTTTTTTTTTTTTTTTTTTTTTTTTTTTTTTTTGGGGGGGGGGGGGGAGTTCTGCACAAATTTATACAGGAGTAAAGGAGTAAAAAGGCAGGGTGAAGGACAAAAGCACTATTATGTCCAAAACCTGTTACTGTAGATGCAAAGGAGGCCTGTCTTTGTTCCACCCAGGTTTACTTTGGTCATCGACTGTGAAAAAAAACCAAACAACATTTGCTTTGCATTAAAATTCACAATTAAGGTCAGTTAATAGAGACTGCTCACTCGTACAAGATGCTTATGTTTAGGTGGTGCTGTTTCTCTCTCTAATGCCCTTCTCCCGTTTTCACTCCCCAGCTGTGTTCTTTTATATATACATCTCAATTTGATCCTCATTATCCTAAAAATGTGTTTGGACAGCTTAGAAAAAAAAAAAAAAAAAACCCACCTCTCACTATATGGGCGAAGATCTTTAGAAGAGAAGCCCACACGCACAAATCTTTATACATTAATAAAAGTGTGCATTCGCACACACCGGTACAGGAACACACCCACTCCCACACACACTCCCACACAAGTGCTGAAACAAGGACGCAAGCTCACATCTGCGCACTCGCAAAGGGACGGACGTGGCGTTTAAGTGGATGTGACATTAAAACAGGCAGCCCCGTTTGGACACACACACACACACACACACACTATCTCTCTCTGTCCACATCAATGTTGAAAAAGCGACGTCTTAACATATTTGTCAAACAGATGCGGCTACTTTACACTCGCCGGAGGACGATGCAATATGCAAAGCTTTATGTGATTATGTTTTCAATGGCGATAACGCAGCAGCTGTCAGTCAGAGCTTGACCAAATTTCAAAACACACTCCCACTCGTGGGCCTAATTAATAGTTGTCATGAGTCACCGTTAGGAGAAATCACTGCTGTAAGAAAGAAAGCGAGACAGGCAGAGAGAAGTGAAAATGATAGAAAAAAGAAAAAAAGGCAGCAGTATTAACTCATACACAGCACCAAAGTGTGGTAATATGTTGAATCTTAGACACACACGCACGCATTCACGCATTCGCTCAAGTCAGGTTCTTGCAGTACACTGGTTAGCATAATTAAGACGGCAGGCAAACAAAACGTTTCTCTTTAGATTTGCGTCACAGTCGAAGCATATGTGCTTTGGGTTGGAGAGACGTGCACCCTTTGCTTAGCACTTTTTACCACTTCGTCTGGCCCCCATCGGCGCGTACCGACCCCGAGGATTGACCATCAATCGCGCACCGGTCCCCGTTCAATCTACTCATTGTTTGATCTCAGCGAGGCAGAGCCAAAGAATAAACAAGTCTATCACAGAAGGATTTTGCATACAAGAGAAAGGCAAAGAGATACAAAGCAAACAAATAAATGTGCCAGCCCGTATGAGGAATTTCTGGGGCTGCGTAATTAGGCAACATTCATAATACATGACCGGAGGGAGAAAGGGGGAGGAGAGAGACAGAGAGAGAGAGAGATGAAGAGAGACGAAAGGTGCAGGAGAGCGCCTGAGTGCGGTGGCGACGCCTGATCCGCTGTCATTGATGAGGTGGATGCATGCGCGTGCGCGCGCTCACGTCCGGTTGCTTCCATCATGTGGCCATTCGTGCGTCTCTCCCGCACCCCGCTTTGCACCCCGCTTTGCACGCCAGTTTGTTGTTGTTGTTTATTTTCCCCAGGAACGGTGATGGAGGCAGAAGGCCCGTGGCAGGAAGAAAATGGCCCGGGCCTTTTCATTTGACACCGCTGCGCCTTCAAACAAACTACCTGGGGCCCCTGCGCACACCCATAATCCATTCAAGGTAGCAAGCAATTTTCATTATTGACTGGTGAGAAACAGGCAGGAGAGAAAGCGAGACAGAGAGAGGGGGGAGAGAGAGTAAGCGAGATGAGATGGAAAACTAAAAGAGAATAGCATGGCTGAGCGGGGTGAGATTGAAAGTAGTAAAAAAAAGAAGGGGAGAAGTGGAAGAGATAGCAAGGTATTGGCAAAGGGTGGGGAAAAAGAAGGTTCACTAAAAGAGAGAAAATAGATTACAAATAAAGAAGGGTCTCAAGAAAGGGGAAAATGGGAGGAGGAGATCTGAGAAGATAGATGTGATTGAGAGTGATGCGTACGGAGGGGCAGGGGGAGATGGAGGAGAGTGGAGAAGAAGTGGATGCAATCGCAGGAAGTGCTAATGTATGGGGTCGAAATATAGGAAGGTGGAAATATAACCAGTGCCAGAGATGGCTTGCACCTTGTATCTGAGGACACGTGAAAGTGATACGCGCACAAACTTAAGAGCAGAGGTTAGGTGGGCGAATCGATCCAAATATATGTTTGTTTTTTTTAATGGCATTTCCATTTTATTTAGAGCCAACTGCTTATTTAGAGACAAAGTGCTTTAGATACAGGCACGAAGTACACGAGCAGCTGAAAGGTGTGTTTTTGGTTTTAATTCATTATTATAGAAAGTAAAAATCACAATGATTTAGTGTTCAGAATTTGCAAACTAATGTTGATTCATCTCATAAATCACAACACGCTATTTCGCCCTACATGAGCTGCCTCTACAGGTTAGTATCTGTATTGGTATTGGCTAAAGATTTCGGTGATAGCAACTATGAAAGGTGAAAGGGGTGGGACGAAGCTTTGATGGTATGCTAATCCAGACCTTGTAAAGACTACCAGGGCTGTCAACAACAGACATAGTGGTGACCATGAGCTGACGGATGGAGGGAGTAAATTGTGCACATGCGTAAGAGAAACACACACCCAGACGCGCACACACACACACTCCTTCTGTCTTCATCATGCCTTTTCTTGAAAAAAAAATCCAGATACAGATTTAAAGTCAGGTGAATTTCTGCCGCTGCTTGTCATTTTTATCTAGTTTTACAGTATCACGCTCTAGAGATCTGTCAAGAAAACTGACGGGGCTTTTTTTTTTTTTAAATTTTTGGGACAAACTCATTGAAATGCAGCTCAGCAAACCTCTGAAGAAGAATCTGCAACAGAGAGAGAGAGTGAGCGAGAGAGGCAGGAGACTGATAGATGAAGGAAGGGAGGGTGTTTTGGGGGTGGGTGGGGGTGTTGAGAGTTGTTAACACTTGAAAGAAATCCCCCCTCCTCCTGTTTGTTACATGAAATCACACAGATTTGTACTGTTTAACCCCCCTTCCTCCCCAACTATACTTGCAACTTTTTAAAGCCCACTTCTTCTCCAGACAACATTTAGGAGAAAAAGAAATGGAGACGAAAGAATGTATTTTTATGATCGGAGCTTGAGCTTCGCATTATTCGCTGCAGGCCTTGTGGGCTAAAAGAGAGAGAAAAAAAAAAAAATGCTGCCAACAGAGAGCATCCTTTTCTTTTATATATAGGGAGAAGTTGTAACAAAAGGGAAAAAGGGGGGGTGGTGGAAGAAAATGAGAGAAATGATTGATATTCCATGGCTGTCCTGTTTCAGTCAAGTGACAGAATTTTCTCTCGCTCGCGTCTTTCTCTGTCTCTCTAACAATCCGATCCAGCAGCCAGGAAATGAGCCTAGCTTGTTTTGTTGAAATTTTCTTCCACCCCCGTATTCTAAATAAAAATGACACTTGATTTGTTGCCCTGTCTGAAGTTTTAGTATTTTATTTTCATTTTTTGAAATGTTCTTGGTACAGCAAAAAGGTGCATCACGTGAGAGTTTGGATGCCTCCTGCCTGAGGGATCACAGCAAGGGAACGGGAGCCCCGTCCCTCGCTGAGAAGGTTAACATCGCTGCCTGTAGAGTGCGCGAGCATCCGGCTGTGCGGTACCGTAGCATCCGTCAGACCTCGACGAATAATAGTTGGTAATAACCGCCCCGATCACTGCCAGATTCCCACCCCTTGTTTCGCATTCATAGCAGCCACTTCCTGCTTCTAAATCCCTTACGCAGACACCCCACTACTCTTTTGCCTTATCTTTTAACTCTTCTCCTTTTGGGCCTCCATCCTTGGCTCTTTGCCTCTCTACCTTACACATGCATCTGCACACATTACACTTACAGGGAATGTGCCTAAGATTGTGAGTGTCTCTCTCTCTCACTCCCTCTCCCCCTCGCACTCTTTCTTTCTCTTTATGACCAGGGCTGGGGTCTGAAGTTGCCTCTGTCAGCACAATAAGGTCCTTTAATGGATGGTAATCATTCAGCAAGCGTGGCGGCTACAGCTAGCCTGAATGAAAAAAAAAGAAGAAATAAAGTGAGTGAACGAGAGGGAGAGAGAAGGAGAGAAGGAGGGGAGAAAGAAAGAGAGAGAGCCTGGCTCCTCCGCTGCTAATCTCAGCTAATGGCTTCTGCAGAGCCAGGAGAGAGCCATACGCACTAATAATGCAGCAGGGGGGAAGAAACGGAGGGACTGGGCGTTTGGGGTGGGGTGGTCAACTGAGCGTTCAGAAAGTGTGAGAGAGGGGCCAGGGGTGTAAAGAGAGAGTGAGAGAGAGAGATAGAAAGAGAGAAAGATGGAGGCGGGAAGGGGGGATAAAGGACGAGGGAAAAGGAAAGCAAAGTCAGCTTAAGAGAAGGGTTTAATAGCATCATTATTATGGGGAGGCACCCACCATGGGATTTGGAGCCCAACACACACACACACACACACACTTTCACTCATATGCACAAGTCACTTTAAAGACTTTCTCTCCCTCTTGACACTCATTATTAAAAGAATAGTTTGACATTTCTGGGAATAGCCTACCCTTATTCCCTTTACTGGAGGTTGGATGAAAGGACCTATACTGCTCCTCCCACCATCCGCCCAGTAGCTAAGCTATAGCTGGTTAGCCTAGCCTTGCTTTGACGGAGCGATGTCAGCAACCTCCTAGCATATCTTCGGCTGCATACCCTATTTGATGGCTCAAACATGCTGTCTTAACACTTTTGAGTTCTATATAGATCAAACAAGGTGTATTAATGAGTTTATGGTTCAGGTGCATGGATTTTGTTATCTTCAGGCAAAGCTAGGGTACCTGTTTCAAGTCTTTAAGGTAAGCTAAGCTAGCCATCTGCTATCTGTAGCTTTACATACAAAGCTATAAATAAATGCCTGCTTGTTCATACAATAAAGCCTACTTACTGATAGGTGAAATTCTCTTAATTTTTTAGTATAGCTAGAGTTTTCAAATCTGCTGCTGGACAGGTGGACAGAAAATGATGCTTTACACAAAGACAGCATAGGAGAGAGAAGGAGCAACCACCATATTCAGTTCGATCATAGAAGTCATGGACATAGCTTCCACATTGGAAAAAAAGAAGCTAATGCAGAAGTGCCTAAAAACCTGCAGTCTATCTGAAGGCTACCAGATTGCGATAGGATTTTTGGTCCTACAGATGTCTATGAGAAAATTGATTTCTGTCTACACTTTCCTGCGGCGTTTATGTGCTCTGTCACTCATCGAGTGTCATACTGAATAAGCAATTACGTTTATTTTGAATGTCTTGGTCATGCTATATTTTAAATTGTTGAATTATCTGTGGTATGTGTGTTTCTTTAACCAGTCAAAGATAACGTCTGATATTTGCAAATATTTCATATGCTTAAAGTCAAAAATTTTTTTGCAAGCACAAATGGGGAGTCAAAGACGAAAAGAAATTCATTTGAAAAATGACCAAAAAAAAGAAGTATTTTAATATAGGACAGTAATCAATCATCAGTTACGATAGAGCACATTGGCTAGTGTTGCAGTGAGCACCATGCTCTGAGGGATTCAGCGTTTGTCTAAAGGGATTAGCTGAAGGGATAAGCAGAATGTTTCCCATATCTCTTTAGCCTAACTGAGCAGAGAGACAGCAAAATAGTACTTGTTTGTGCCTGGCTCATTTTCAATTTCCAAATATATATTTATCCTTTTATCCGGTTTTCATCATCCGCAAGGTTATGCAAGCAGAGGGACAGGACTATACATGGTCTTAATATACGAAAGGCCTGTACCAAATTACTATTGTCCAGTGCTCAGCACAAGCACAAGGACTGAGGCTGGGTATTGGAGGAGAGACCAGCGGGCGGATTTCCGTTATTACAACGCCAACAGACACAGATGGCCGTGGCCAGAGCAGGGGATCAAATCCGTTGGACAGCACCCAGTGGGTGAGCTATGAGCCTTCCCGTGGTCACATACTAACATGACTGTGGGAAATAAGCTTGAGAGAAATAGCAAAGTGTGCAGAGTTCAATTTTGATGGCGACAAATGATGAAAAATCTCGAGTACATGAGAATTAAATTACATTTCTTTTGAGAAATAGCTGTCTTTGCTGTCAGTGTCATCTAAAATCAGAGTCGAGCTGCGGGTTTCACTTAGGGGTAATGGGAACATTTATCCATATCAACCTGGTCAGGCATCTTAAATAATTCTCTCAGAGGAATTCACAATAGATGATGTGGTGAGGATTTTATACAATTAGCTTTGCTAGACTGGCCTTGGTTTGAAAAGAAAAAAAAAAAAAAACACTGCCTCCAAATCTTCCAGCAAAAATAGGTCAGATTTGAGCATCCAGCACAGGGACAAAATAGACATCATCTATAGTGTGTGAATAAAAAGCCAAACAGAGAACAAAGAAAAATGAGTGGAAGAGAGGGAAAATTATATTTTTGTGTGAGTGTGCACGTGTGGGGGAGGGGGGGGGACTTTAAAAAGCGATACAGTGAGGAGATGAGAGTCGGTGAAATGAATAAGATAAAGGAGATTGTAAGTAGATGAAACGAAAGAAGTGGGGGCATGGAAGAAGATGAGCGCAAAGGAGCTTAAGTTCAGAGACTGATGTCTAAATTATTACTGCGTGTCAAAGAGAAAATGGTCACGTGCTGAAGATAGTGTTGTCAGGCTGTCCACCACTTTGGTCCATAGCATAGATACAGCATTTCAAATTCTATTTGATGGATTGCCATGAAACGTGTTAGTTATTTACTTTCCATCAGAAGCTGTGGTGTGGGTCAGTGCTATTACCTATTCACTGAGACTTCTTAACATCTACATCTACCATTTACTATAAATAAATCCAGACACTGATGTTCTGCATTTGGTGAATCCTAATGACTTTGGGGATCCCGTGATGCATGTAGGTCTAGTACCAACATGAAACTCATACATTTTATTTTTAGACAGCTGCTACAATGAAAGTTCATGGAGGAGAAATGTTTTGATCTCAGGGATCTCTTTACTGCAAACCATGTTAGACAATATACTTAACATGTTAACATATTCTCCCTTTTACTATTTGTGTGCTAAAATGCTGAGGGTTCAAAGGCATTTGGTTCAAAGGACCATGTGTGAAAGTGCACTGTTGCCTTATAATAAGAAGGCCCTGGAGTCTGATCCACCATATGTAGGGTTTGCATCTTCTTCCCTGTGAATGGGTTCTCTCTGGGTACTCCAGCTTCCTCCCACAGTCCAAAGACATGCACAGGATCAGATTAACTGGTGATTCTAAACTGGCTACAGGTGTGAATGGTTGTCTGTCTTTGTGCTTGCTCTCCGATAGACTGGAGACCCATTTAGGGGGAAACCCAACAACAGTCCCTTCAAGGCCCTTTATACTGTAATGTAGAGACCCTACAATAATAAAGAGAAAACCCCCAAAAATCGAACAACCCCTTATGAGCAACCACTTGGTGACAGAGGGAAGGAAAAACTCCGTTTTCACAGGAAGAAACTTCTGGTAGAACCAGGGTCAGGGAGGGGCAGCTATCTGTCGCAACTGGTTGGTGGTGAGGTGAGGGAGCCAGGACAAAAGACACACTGTGGCAGAGAGCCTATTGGAATGGCCAAGATGTCTGTGCTCAGCATTAATTAGCAGCCATCTGTGTCAGTGTAAAGCGTCAATACGTGTTATGGATGTACCTTACTAACAAAATTTAACTCAAACTTCTTTTCCGATTATTGTCAATTCCAGCCCCAAAGAACTGAGACTGCAAAAATGCTTAAAATTAAGGCTACGAAATAGGACCTCACAAAGTCATGAGTGAAGTCCCCCCGACTTTTATAATTTGTATAGTGTATGGTCAAGCTATACCCATTTAGAGCAGCTAGTGTGACTATAGACTACTAATCTTGTATCCTCATGTTGTTAATATAATAATTTCTTGCATTCAGTGTGTCTTGCACACATTTCTGTGCATGAAATATTTTCCTTTATGCTTTAGACCCAGTCCATTTATTCTTCTTTGATCTTTTTCTACCCTTGTCTTTGCCTTCAATCCTTTCTTCTTCATAACCCTCTTTTTTTCTTCACATTTCATTCCTGTGTTTTACCTCTCTCCTCATTTCTTTGTGTCTTCTTCTCTTTTCTTCCCACTCAGCATTTTAGAATTTCTGAAGACTGAATGTATGCCTGTTTAAGAGATCAGTGGGGGGGGGGCACTCATCAAGAAAGACTTGCTTCGTCACTTAGCCTGATGTGTGTAAGCCTACACATATAAACAAAGCTAATACTATCAGAGGCATTCAACATCTGTGTCTTGGGTGTGTGTTTGAGTGTGTGGCAGTGTGTCTGGGTATAAAAACACCTCCTTGAACCTTCTTCCACCTGCCGTGACTGACTGGAGGCAGTGTGTTGAATGCTCTCTGCTTCTTTCTTGTTGTTGACATTCAAACAGTGTAGTAGGTTTTGTTGCTAGTGAAGTGCCAGGGGTGGAATCCATCTGGCATTATAAAGAAAATGTGTTGACAAAAGAGTGCATTTCTGAAATACAAGCGCAGTCAGGAGTGTGCGCGCGCATTCACGTGGATGTGTGTAGGACTAATATCCACAAAGGAACCATGAATCATGTTTACATCCTTGGTGTGAGACCTTTCATCCATCAGTGCCGTGTGTGTGTGTGTGTGTGTGTGCCTGATAGTCTGCAGGTTGCCGCGCTCCTAATTTGAACAGAGAATGAGTGAATGTTATCATTTTCCTGCCCTTGACCTGTTCCCGCACTGGAGACAGAAGCACCAGATTGAGGAAAGATTGAATGAGGGGACTGGAGACAAAACTAAATAAACAGGAGAGAGGAACAAAGAAAAAAAAAAAAGAAGAAGAGTGTAATAGTGGGAAAGATGCTGCTCCGGGCATCAAAGGTACACAACAACTGCAGAGGGAGAATATTATAAATAGTTTTGAAACTTATTTTTTTCTGTCTACCGAGGCTTTTTTCATCCACGATGGAAAATCTCATTTTCAATAACACAGCATGTTGCAAATATTAGATTTTCTCCAAACCCAGGATGTCGCCATACTCATCAGAAAGTGTCATCAAAAAAGAGTTATCCTCAGCAGATGGATTAGCTTCAGTTTTCCTCATGCAGACTTTGACCTTTAAGTTGTAAATCGCAGATGGTTATCAAGAGACGAGATGAAACAGAATGACAGCCGAGTTGAATCTGATCCTCCGGCTAAAACTTTTGAGCCCGTCAGAGGAGTCTGCACCCCTAAAAAGTTGGTTAAAATGCGTCCATGTCAAGTTTTTTTTTTTTTAATCTCCCTCCCCCATCAGTTTTTGACATTATCGGGTTTTCTAATAGGATTTTGGCTGATGGGAGCACGCGAGCGAGCTCTCGCTTCTCGCTGCGTTTGATCTGGCTCGCGCCGAGGTGACATCCCGCAGCTGGTAACGAGGCCCGCTCTTGAGGAAGGAGAACCTGAGGTCAAAGAGGCAACTACAATTCCACAGGCTTTCATTTAGTGTTCGGCTAAACCGCCACACCTGCCTTTGAGCCGAGATTAAAGACCTTCAAAAATAGACAGAGAGAGAGGGAGAAAGAGAAAGAAGGGGGGGGTAGAAAAAAAGTTCAGTGGCAACAAAAAGAAAAAAAAAGACAAAACCCTCAGCTGTCAAAACTCAATGTCATTGTATCTCAAAAGGGAATTGGTAATTGGCCGGGAGAGTGAGGGAAGAAGGGGACTGGAGACAAGAGGGGACCGGGGCGAAGGTTCTTCAGCTGTGTAGCACTGCTGAGGTATGCTGCACGCATCATTTGTAGCCCCAGGCAGAGAGAGGCCAGCTCGGTTGCAGAGAAACCGCGCCTCAACAGCATAGTTCTAAAATGCTATTGATGTCAAAGGAGGAATAAAACTCAACAGCATTTTCTATTGTTGTTGGGTGTATAAAAAGACAAAGTGGTCGCCCCCCTACTGTGATGAGGGAAAAAGATGTTGGCGTGAGTCATAAAAAATCAGCACTAGCTGCTCAATGGTTAACCAAATCACTT
>VUQG01011544.1:35195-46070 GCA_015106755.1 Etia nguti
GTTAACCAAATCACTTGCTGGGAACAGGGCAGGGTATCGTATGAATAGAGACAGAAATATTCTGACACAATTCTCTGGTCAAAAGCAAAATGTGCTAGGAGAGGCACTTACTCTTCACAAGCACAATGGTTATTCTTTCTCTTCTTTTTTTTCTTTTTTTTTCTCTTTTTTTTTTAGGTGCAAGGGCACCTGTTTGGGGAAATCCTTCTAAACCTCAGCAGGAGGCTCTTATGCAAGACAAAAATCCAGCAACAAAAGACACGGGCTCCTTAAAAAACCTCAAGACCGCTTTGTTGCCCCTTAGAGAAACGGCGATATTGGGATGGCCTTCATTTATCCGTATTCATTCAGCCCGTTCTTAAACTCCCAACGGCATGTGCAGAAATTCACTGAGTTAAGAGTTCAAGAGAGGCCAAGGCGAGCACATCAAAGGGCAGACTGAGGGTAAGCATCACTTCAAAGAGGGGGGGTAGCGCAGTCGTATGGCAGCAAGTCGGACAATGGCTTAGCAAAGAGGACATTCAAGTAGCCCAATGGTAACCAAGGGTTATTTATGTGGCCAGTTTAGTCAATCCAGAGATTCAGTGATAAACAACAGAATATAGTCCTAGCAAAGCAAGCTCCCTATCCAGGACAAGGCTGGATAAACTATTAAAATTAGCATGTAAAAACAGCGTTAACAAAAAAACATGCTGTCATCAAGGCCTAAGCTCACATTCATCGAAACAAAACGGCTTGTCATATGAAGCACTGGACCATTCAGGTTTTAGCAGCACAGGCGCACAAGATGAAAGTCACATTTCTACTGTGTCTTCACTCTGAAAATGCCAGATTGTTTGGGTTAAGCCAGTCACTCGTCTGACCTCATTCCTAATACTTCACTGCTAGATTTACCTTCTTTGGTCATTTGGTTATTTTACTAAATCCTGCAAGGTTTATCCAGACGGTCACTGTCCTGCGTGCGACGGTCCAAAAAAGAAAAAAAATGCAAGAAAAAGCAAACAGAGGATTCCCAGAGATATCTTTGCAGCACGCAGCTTTTAATATTTCAAGGTTGTGTGCATAAGTGCTTCCACACTTTGGGTCAGAGAATTTCACTTCAAAGGAAGGGCTTGTTTAGCACTGAATATACTCTGAAACCATCTATTTTTTATTTATTTTTACTCAACTCCTGTATTTTCAAAGCCTGTAAACTTACATTTAATTGTAAATTGAAGCAAAATGTCAACATAATCATCTCTGAGGGTTGATTTTTCTCTGTACACGGGGTAAAGTGGCATCCTCTTATATCGGGTGCACAGGTGCGTCGACATAAAGACGCCGCAGCGCCGCTTTCCAGCGAAGATGTTAAAATGATGCGGTCGTTGTGTGTTCCCTTTCTCTCTGGCCCTGCATCCACTGCCTCATCTTTTGTGCCTTTGACATGCTCGTACGTTCTTGGTTCCTTTTTTTCCACAGAGCTATGTCACGATCAATTTACCGCTCGGCACATGATGGCCCCTAGCGCCTCTGAGGATTTGAGGGACTTTGTGTGCAATCCCAGCCTGCCTTGCTTTCTCTCCCACATACAAAACGGGCATTTGTATTCTTATCCCGCTTTGGCCGCTGAGCGAGACTGTGTCCCAGCTTTTGCCTCTCTGATTCCAGGTTATTGTTTGGAAGAGAAATCTCTGAGCAGACATCAACTGGCAGTTGCTATTTCGAGGCGATATCTCAACTCGTTTTCAGCTGCTTGTTACTCTTAACACAACTCCGGCTATTTGCCTGCGCCCACATGCGGGCATGCGTGTCTGTGTGAGCACAGAAAGGGGAAAAGCAGCGAAGCATTTTGAAAACATCAGGCTCAATCAGCGCTCATTTTGTTCAGGGACCCTGAGAAACTGGGCTCACTGCCTGAGAGAGAAGGAACCGTTGACAAGTGTTGTTCGACGCAGCTACAGTATGTTTGTGCACCTGCTTGTTTTTTAATGGGCCCCTGACACCACACAAGGCAAACTTGGCTTGGGACACATGAAAACATAAAGGCACCATTTTCTTCAAGCTCAAGACTTGCCTTGGCTTTCTGCAGAAAACATATCCAGAAAGGACTCAGTTTCCAATTTTCTCAAAGGACTTGATCTACAGTGCTAAATAGCCGGCCTAATAATCCAAAGAAGCAAGAACATCGAAGAAATGTGCAACTCAACAATAGCCGTCAGTGCTATATATACAACGCCAATCAAGCTAAAACATTTTATTATCATTCTGCTTTCCTTTGTGGGTCAGTTACGCTACCACCAGCAAGGCTATGGTAGCGTGAGTGTGTATTTGGCTTCACGTTAATAATCTGACTGGGACTGAATGTTTTCCGAGTTTCATTTATTCAGCTCCTCTCCTTCTTTCTCCCAGTTTCTCATTCCTCCATCTCAGCATCTCTGTCGTCTCTCCCTTCATCTTCTCTTTCCGGTCGTCTCAATGAGGTCCCAGATCTGTCTGGCCAGTACCCCGCGCCGGAGACTTTTACAGCGGGCCTTTCTTTACTCATCCTTCTAATTGAACAACGCATTGTAGTATGAAAACAGCTCTCATTAAAAAGGGCCTTTCATGGATTAAAATGCTGAGGCTAACACATTTTCCGCATGCAGAGCTAAATTAATGCATTCGGTTACCTCCAGTAATGAAGTGAAAATGAGACTCGACCGACTGACGTACTCAAATTTATGTGTTTGCTAGAAAGGGCCAGGCTGGTGGCACACTCTGACCTAATGGTACTTGGCCAGGTTTGTAGGTCATATAAACACCATTAGGGAAAGATAAAGTTTAATGTGTGTGTGCAGACATATATCCACACACTTTGCTATTAAGTACACTGTGCACACTAATACATCATAAATGCAGGATTTACAGCTGTTTGTCTCACATCTTTTAAATTCTTCTTTAAAGACCAATCTATATTAATGTCTAATGGAATATTATAGGATCTGCAAATTATCCTGCATGCTGTAGTAAGCGCCCCAATAGAAATCATTTAGAGCTAACATCAGTCACATCAAAGTTCATCTTTTCATTGTCCAATTAACCCAGAAATCTTCCTTAAAGCGTTCTAATTACACATTACTGGATTGTTGTTGTGTTGTTGACTTATTTTGTATATTTACTCATTTTATTCTTCATTATCACTTTTAGAGTAAAAATGTGTTCTGGCTTCCAGTCTTCAATTTTTAGCAAGACTAGGGATTTATGCTTCAGTGAGAAATTAACGCCGTTGCTACGTCGTGACCGCAAACCCCTCTGAAACCCTGAAACCTGGCGTGCACCCCTCAAGAAATGTAACTACACGTCGGGTCATCGCAAACCGCAGCTATTGTGATATGTTTCTCCTATGTACAGTTAATTTTTCACTGCAGTTTCTGCACACATCAGTGATATTATCATCTCAATATCTCAGTAGCATTAATATAAGCAATCACAAATCTCAGCGAATTCTGGGAGGGAGATTGCTGAAACTATTGAAATGGATTTGAGGGAATGTACAAACAAGTGGCAAAACTTTTTTGAAAAAAACTGACCAGGACAAAGATTTTATCTGTTTCTATTGGCTGGCACAGCGCTTTGAGTACTCCGGGAGAGTAGAAAAGCGCTATATAAGAATCAGTCCATTTACCATATAAAACACCAGGACATGACCACATGTTAATTAGGATGTCTCTCTTCCACTTTGTGTTTTTGTCCTGTCTTCCTCCCCTCACCCCCAGCTGGTCACGGCAGATGCATGCCCCTCCTTGAGCTTGGTTCTGCCAGGGGTTTCTTCCTGTTAAAATTGAGTTTTTCCTTCCCACTTGCACCAAGTGCTTGCTCACAGGGAGTCTGATTGTTGGGGTGTTCTCTGTATTATTCTAGGGTCTTAACCTTACAATACAAGGCATCTTGAGGTGACTGCTGTTGTGATTTGGTACTATATAATTAAAACTGAAAATCAAAGTGAATTAAGACATAATGCACCACAGACAAGCGTAAATGTTGGCAATGACATCAGCCACTTAGATTGGTTACGCTGTGGGCTCAACAAAGATTCACCACACAAGTCTAAATCAGGCCTTAAACTCACAGTTTACATGATGGTACCTGGTTCTGCAGTCAGAATAAGAAGAGTTGCTAGACTGTAAAACCCTACTTGCTACCTGAGGACAGTGGCAGTAGCTTTCCTCCAGTGAGACCTGTCTAATAGCACAGATAGACAGACTGGGGCCCTCTTCCAATCTTTAAGCCTTGTGCATCACATCCTGATTAGGCACACGCCACCTTCCTTACTTACACTCCGAGATCAACTAAAAAAAGCTTAACATCGCTCATTTATCAAACCGACACGGGCTGACAGAGAGCAAAAAGAGTTTGTAAACCACATCTTTTTTTTCCCACCTCCCATTTCAGAAAACACAGAATGACTGTAAATCCCTTGGTATAAATTCAAATTACCCAGCCTCATCCTAGTATGGATATGAGATTTCTTTGGCTAATATTGATATGCAGAATTTTCTCATTATCCCAGGCGAATGAAACAGCTACAAACAACACTCAGGCAACCGTGTCTCATGCGAGGTGCCGGGAAGAAGAAGAAGAAGAAGAAGAGGGAGGGAGAAAAAAAAAGAAGAAGAAAGAAAAGTTAATGTTTAATTTGCAAAAACAACGCCCTGACTAATGAATTTTCTAAGCTTGTTTCCTTGCTTACAGCTCCTTGTTTGGCGTTGTTTTAATAGAGCATGCTGATTTAGAAAAATGAGGGGCCGCAAGAGCGGGAGTGGAAAGCGAGAAGGA
This sequence comes from Etia nguti, assembly GCA_015106755.1. NCBI lineage: Eukaryota > Metazoa > Chordata > Actinopteri > Cichliformes > Cichlidae > Etia > Etia nguti. The sequence continues at coordinate 39,990 of VUQG01011544.1, forward strand.
GGAGAAAAAAAAAGGTGTTTCTGCAAGAAAACACCTTATTTGGACTTTTCAGAGGTGATCCAACTGCGCTCTGCCAAAATGAGATGTTGGATAGTAAGTGTGAGACAAGAAACAGCTTACACGAGGAGTGCGTTGCCAGAGGCATTTTAATGATGCAGAGGGGCTTGAAACGTGAGCAACAGACAGTGCTCCTGTGAGCTTGAGACATGAGATGAATTATTACTGTACACAGAATCCAACATTTCCTTGTAGGATCACATAAATCTAGGAAAGCAAAAAAAAAAACGACAGAAAGAGGCAGGTAGGCAGGTGTCGTGGTGGTCTCAAAGAAATCGCAGAAGTAATTTCCCATCTTCTGGAGTATAAATGCGAGGGAAGTACTGTTGCGCTCGTGTATAGAAAGTATTAAAAGTAAAGGCAAGGTAACTATTACACTAAAGGTGGTCATTTGAAGAAAGAGCATATTAAAGTCTTCTTTGTGGAAATCTCTAAGTTGTTTATTGATTTTGTAATGGTCAGATATCAGCACCGCCAAATGGGAAAATCTCTTTGATTTGCTCAGTCTAATCTTCCTTCACCTAAAATATGCAGCACCATCATTTAAGTGTGACTCATACTTCTCTGACTGTACTGCTTTTTGAGGCAACCTTTACAAAGGCTAAGGAAATGTCTTGATTTAAAAAATAAAAAATCACTATGATATGAGCAGCCTGCATGTTCCACATCTACATCTTTTAACTCTTTGCCGATCCCTAAGATATTAGAAGTACTGGAGCTCTGAAGTGGAATAACTTTGCAGAGTGCTGTGACCTTGTTGCATTCACGCAAGAAACACTTTTGGAACTACGTGCCACAGCGACGGAAGCGAGGCATACGAAAGAGATGCATGTGAACGGAGACCGAACAGGAATAACCAGAACTAACCACGTGGATGCCTTCCGAGTAAATGACAGAAGCCACTGTTACATTCGTGCCTGACAACACAGGATGGACACGCCCACTGGAACACAAAAGCAAGCCGAAGAAAACAAGAAATGACTTTAAGAAAAACCGCAATGTTTTCATGTTAAACTTGGCACGAGATGGCTTTTCTAAGCCATGCGCCCTTTCATCTAAGAATTACTACTAATCCAAACTGCACTACAGTTGTTGCAATGTTATTATGGTGCGAGGAGAGGCATAAACAAAGATCTGAGTTGCCCGCTTCCTTTTCAGTTAGACCAGGTAGGTTGAAGTTTATGATCTGGGCGTGTAAGTGAAGTAAGGAAATGTGAGGAAAACTTGGCAAAGAGCTTGGACTAGTTAGGGGAACAGTTGGCCTTCTGACAACTTCTGTCAACAGGAAAGGAGCCAGGTATTCAACGGTGCTTCTTTGAGGTATTCAATGGAGTGTAGAAATCACTCCAAAACTCCTAGAAAACCTTGTTAACTCTGACACAAGCCATCACCTACTGTAAATTATCAGATATCTGTGCTTATTTAATCAAAATGAAACAGACTCATTTCTCTCCTCAAGCACATGGGAGTCTCTGGAGAATAAGAGGAGTGTGTCCCATCCGGCGTGCCACAATAAATGTAATTACGCTGGGTATTTAATGTTTTCTTCATGTCTTTATCCCCCCCCGCCCCACACACACACGCACACCTTTTATGCTGTTTTAACAAGAGCCTTGTCAGTCTGTAATTAGCGATCACTGAGTGGAATAAAAAAACAAGAAAGACTTGTTTTTTGTTGAGCTCCTTGCTTCTTCACATCTTCCCTTTCTCCCCTGAGGGGACGATGCCTCACACACAATTTGATTCAGAGACGAGTGCCAGAACTCACTCGACTTCAGACAATGTTAACTCTGGGAGACTCACGCCCGTATCCTCGAAACCTGTAAGATTTGCTATTAATACATGTAGACACGGCTGTGGAGAGGATGAGACATTAAATCCTGCGGGTGCTGTTGATGCCTTGGTGTTTTGTTTTGTTCATCCCGAACAGACCAAAAAGACCTGGATAGCTTCTGTAAGTGTTCAAAAGTGCCTTTGTATTTGCGCTTTGATACATATCACTCTCTCCGCAGAGGTGACACCAACGCAGGGCTGGAGACTTGAAAATGCAGGGAAAAAAATAACCGTGCTTGAAGGAGGAAAACATGATTTCTTTTTTTTTATTATATATATTTTTTTTAATACACTGATTTTTAAAAATAAAGTCAAATTAAGCCTCGGGGGAGGGAAAACATTATATTTCCACCACTGCTTTTATAAATAATCGCAATTTTCTAGGCTGCTCTTTTTTACAGATGCATAAATATTTCCTTCCTTGTCCATCATTATCTGTAATATAGGCACCCCGCAGCTAGCTCCCTTTCTTGCTTTGTGCCTTTGATGTCTTTAGATGATCTCCCCGCTCTGCATATTGTATCAGCGCAGCTACATAGATCAGTCACAACATTAAAATCACTGGCAGGTGAGGGGATTAACTTTTTTTTTTTTAAGGTAAAGTTTCACTGGGAAATCTTTGGTTCTGGTATTCGTTTGTGCGCTACTTCCACAGGTGCCACCCACACCGATGCAGACTTTGGGTTTTTTGTGTCGGATTGGATCCCCAACCCAAAGGCTCTGCTGCCAATAACCTGCTCCCGGCCACCCCGCAACACCCCCACATGTCCCGGATCTGCGCCTCGATAGGTCAGCGACATGAGGGAAATCTACATAATATTAAGGAGATCATTTTAATGCTGATTAATGCTAATTTTCTGGTTCCACTCTACCTGAGCAATCAAAGAGCTTTATACATGCCTCATTCACCCATTAAGTGCTTTCCATCTAACATTCACACATCAGACACACTCCGATGGATGCATCGGAGAGCAACTTGGGATTAGCCCAAGGATATTTGGCATGCAGACTGGAGCAGCCAGGGATTGAACCACCAACCTTCCGATTAGTAAATGACCTGCTCTACCTGCTGACTTACAGCCACCCATAATCCACGTGAAACTACTGTAACACAGACGGCTGGCTGTCCTGGAGAGATGTTTTTGGCCTGTGCTATCGCTGATTAAATCCACCGCCTCTCATAAAAATCAACACTACCAGAAATGCTTTTTAAGGCCTTCGTTCTAAAAGGTTAGGAATCTTTCATTGTGGACAAACAAGGCAAAGTAAAAGACCTCAGTAATGTGTGAACACAAGCAGCCACAGAGTTTTATGCGTTGTGAGCTTGCACTGAAGTGCTATTTATACATGTAATGGACTGGTTCGCATGGAAGAATTTTTATTTTTTTCTCTGCATCCTATCAGACCGCTGAACCTCTTGGCTCAGCGGTCTGATGGGACTCTGATCAGAGATTGGAACTGCTGCTTGTTTGAGTAGCTTTCTAATACTGAGGCCCGCTGTTTATTCACCATTGATCCCTCTGTCCATTACACCTTGATGGGAGGGCCAGCCGTTGTCAGTAACTGCCATTACAGGAAATCTATATCTAATACCTTTCTTGTTATGAATGCTCATTTAAAAATCCTCAATAACACAGGAGCAGTAGCATGGCTAGTTATCATTATATTTTCAGGGATAGGTGATAAGTGATTTTATAGAAGTTGTTTATATTACTTTTTCCACCATCTTTAAAAAAAACTTTTTTTTTAAAAAGAAAGCCTTCAGGCAAAATCCTGGGCTGGAAATAAAATATCAGTGTAGTAATACGCATGCACTTACGCTGCTGTTAAATGTAAATTTCAGCTTCATTGCTTTGCTCGTGTATGGGGAGAAAAACAAACAAAGCATCTCCCAATAGCTTCGAGGGGTGTTGGGTTTTCACTCCAGTGACACAGGGAACAGTGGAAGAAAACAAAATCAGCAAGGGAGCAGGCACTTTTAAATTGAAATATACATTATAGATGTATAGATAGACTTATAGAGTCATGGGGAGCCCGGGGAACCATTCTGGGGCTGTGATGAAACAATGACCCAGGAGCAGCCAAATTTAGAGACAAACTGGGTCTCCCAGGAAGCATCTCCATTCGGGCTGGAACAGGCGAGAGTGACCCTCATCTCTCTGCTCCTCACCTCCTACTAATTGAATCAGGCTGCCGCCCAGGATAACTCTGTGTGTGTGTGTGTGTGTGTGTGTGTGTGTGTGTGTGTGTGTGAGTGAGAGCGAGAGAGAGAGGCAAAAGATAGAGAAGCTGTGGAGTTGTGGGTGTTTTTAAAGAGTCTGTTAAACCAGGCCGAAAAATCATTAAAATGTGTCCTTCTGTGCTGATGCTTCAGATAGCCATCCAATATATTTTCACATGTGAAAAGATGTGGTGCGGTGTATCCACAGTTTCCCGAGTAGAAATCAAACTAACCAGGGCCACCGGTCCTTCCACCAAAAGGGCAAATGTGTAACTCCACTTAAAAAAAAATATATATATATATATATATAAATATATATATATATATATCTATTAAAATCCCTCATGGGCCTTCTCATGAAAATACATGCATTATAAATTTGTCAGCTAACCCAACCCCTGAACTCCCTTCTGATACTAGGGCTTTTCTGATGCATGGACTTAATTAAGAAACCGTGAAATAAACATTAAAAATGTATGACTGGAAATTGCCGCAAGTTCCATATCCTCTTTTCTCTACTCTTTTATAGTCTCGTCCGTTGAATATACAAAAACAATGTTTAACAACTGTTCAGAGCATTAATTAAAGTTTTGGGGGTTTTTCGGTGTGAAAGAGCGATGCCAGGCGACGACACGAAGAGGGGGACGCTCAAGGGGAAAGGCTCTTGTTCCTGTCTCTCTCTTTTTTTAATGCTCACTCACCAGCTCCAACAACCAGCACCCTCATCAGCTTGTGAAATTTAAACACGGCTTTGAGGAGATTGTGCCTAATAATTAGTCAGTAGTCTGCTTTAAGACTGCTGAGGTAAACAGGGTTTAATTAGGAAGGGTAGAGCAATCTGGGACAGATGTTTTGCAGGAAGAATCACACTGTGACTGTTTTCGGTCTGAGTTGCAGCGAAGGGGAGGGGGTGAAGAAATATCTTGCTGTTGCAGATGGGGAGATTAACTAATTGTTTCGTACACATGGGTCTGGAGCTGAGTATGCTCTACCGCTGTACTGGTTGGGCTTCTGCTAGTCTCAGAATTGCATTTATGTAAAGTTCGGCAGATCGACCCAAATCATGCTAGTATCGATACAAATGCTGGTATTGATACTAGCGCGATAAGATGTATACTTTTGTTTGTTTCTTTCCTCCAAGTTCAGTATATTGAACCCGTTGATCAAGAAAGGAGGCACATCTGTGCAGTCATCGCTCTTCCCATGCAGTCACACTTTAACATTAACCCAGAGTACATGTGGACTACATTCAGATAGACAAATAACATATATTCGTCGCGCTGAAATTAAAAAATATACCTCAAAGATGAACTATGAAAAATGTGTGAACCTTATTGTGTTGACTGTTAAATGTGTTAATTATGGCCTATAACACATTTAAAAAACAGAAGTTGACCCAATGGGCTTTAGCGACAGGTCTCCAAAAAATCTGAAAGGTGTGTAATTATTGTGTAAAGCAAAAAAAATCTGTTATTTAGTGCTCATTAAAATGTGTTCAGAATGAGCAAATTGATGATGATTAACCTGATGAATCGTGACACACTTCTCTCCCCTACGTAAGCTGCTTTTATAAGTTTAAAGTATCAGTATTGCTATCGATATCGGGAATATTAGCCCAGTATTTACTTGGTATCGGCTCGATACTGAAATTTGCAGTGTCACACACCGGTACTAATCATAACTTACGTTTACAGCCATGCTGTGAAGAAGAAGAAAAAAAGGTCAGGGGCAGGTAGAATGTACGCTACCTAAAACCTACTGACGGGAGGGCCCCATCAAGGCCGCGAGTCACCGCTAAACCACATGAAGCTCCCCTCTTAACAAGCAGTGGCTGAATAAGGATCAACAGCAAACAATGTGGCAGTCACTGCACCATTTTGGGAAAGTAACAAAAGCAAACACACCTAAGGCGGGTTTTATGGATTCTAAGCCTTAAATAACCACGTCCGCTAAGCTGGAAGAACAGAGGA
>VUQG01011545.1:2551-41646 GCA_015106755.1 Etia nguti
GCATTTACTTTTACAGATATACAGATAGAAGGAAGGGAAACAATAAAGGGTAGCGGTAGCATAATGTATCATCCTACCTGCAGCTGTTTTAACTTGAACAGAATATTGAGACAGGAGGTTATATCAGAGATAAACAACACTTAACACCCACTCACTGGCTTAAAGGTAAAGAACACATTGACTCGGAAGCACACACCTCCACAGTGCACATGCACACACAAAGAGAAACGTTAGATGAACACAAATGCGTTAATAGCTGTAACTCTTTTTATCTTTTTTTTGTACCGACACAGATAAAATGTATTCACATGTCGATACATGTGTACAGTGTTTTACACCATCTGTCTCCTCATTCACACAAACTGATTGTAGTTGCAGCCTGCGTTACTTTTACTATTCTGTGTAGGTTAAGCTGTAGAGTGAAACAAGGGGCTGATTGATTTTGATATCTTAATGGCACCATAAACAAATGATCGCACAGTATCCACCACCATGAGTATGATTGTTATTCACCATATTAAAGAAAAACACGGCTTTCTATTGCTACAAGCTGCTATGAAGGAATCTTTGAACGTTTCTTCCGATAAACTCTGGAAGAATGATTACCTCTTATATGAAGTGCTCCAGACACTTTCCACACTCGTTATGTGTTGCAGCCTTGTTGTGTTCAAGAAATCTATGTCAAAGATGACCGTTTCAATCCAACTCTATGTAGGGAATAGGCCATGCAGGATGTTTCTCTTTCTACACACCAAACAGTTTGAGATGTGGGCAAGTTTAATCTAAAAAAGAAAAAAATCTTTAGACCCTAAAATTCAGAACAGACATTAAGCATCCCCAATAGATCTTATAAATCAAGACCAAATTATAACTTCAGATTGCACACAGGTTAAATAAGTTATAAGGACAGCAGCAGGTAGTTCTAGAAACAAAGCTGCAAAAGGAGACCTAATTTGGAAAGTTTCTTCTTGCATTCAACTTCTTTTTGGATGCGAAAATCAATCTTTAGAGTGATGATCTCTGTAGACTGGGTAAATCAACTACAAACTATCTCTAAGTCTGAGGTCATAGTTCCCAGTAGGAAAATAAGGGCAGATCGGCCAATTTACTGTGATCTACATTCCTACCTGTGGCCATGAGCTTTGGGTGACGACTGAAAAAACATTTTGCAGATACAAGTGGTGAAAATGCTTAAAAGGGGTTTTATCAGAAACTAAAGAGCAGTCATCCACACGGTGTGATAAACCCATATATTTTAATATTTTTCACTTTTCACAATAATTAAAACAAATAAACCAACATATAACAAATAGTGCAAATGTATAGCGTGTAACTCATGCTATACATTTTGTAAGTAAAATACAATATGATAAAAAAAATCTTTAAAATATTAATATTAATATATATTAATATTAATCTGTACAGGAAACAATGTCATCCTCAGTTTTCAATTAATTTTAATACAAATGAAACAAAAACATATTTTAGCATTTGACACAAGGCTTTTATGAAATTACCACACTCACAATGTAATCCATTCTTAAGGACTTTAACAACAATGGTTCCTTCTGTAAAATACAGCTAAAGTCCAACAGTTTAGCGCCCCCTCCTTTGTAATTTTCATGTTTTACAAAAAGCAATCTCATGAGCCAGATCTGACCCTTTGGCAACCCCTCTGGTCCTCGGCCCATATGTTTGACACCCAAGCTGTAAAGTGTCAGTGTTATGGGAACTGATAGTACAGAGCCTGGAGAATTTACAGAAATAGTCCACACGTACTGCATTACTTGGCTGCAAGACAGCAATAAATATATGAGGACTGAGACTCTGCACTCTGCACTCGGCCATACGGTCTTCCATGGTAGCCAATTTACAGAGCGTAGGACTTTAAATCCAACCTGACAAGGGCCACATCAAACTTTTACAGCCTTGTAAGTGATCTGCTGCTGCACTGGGCAGCTGTTTTATTGGGCGGATTAAAATTGCATGGTTCATGGTGAAATGCAGACATATTCATGTCTCTTGGTGTCTGAGGGTGAAAGCTTCTTCCTCCTGTCAAACACTGCACTCTTCCGTCCATCTTTCTCCTCTTCCATCCATTATCCTACTTCCCTTTAATTACTGCTTTTCCTTACTTGGCAAGTTATTGTGAATTTCCCAAATAATTCCTCTGGGGACGGAACACCAGTGCAGCCATAATTAACCAGCATTAGATCACTGGTGAGCAGTCAAAAAGTGGGACATCCACCATAGCTGCATCTGCAAATGGCTCACTGGTTAATTATGCCGCACTACTGTTCTCTCCCGTGAGATACCATCCATAAAATTACACTTTTTCTTTTTGCTATTTTGGCTTCTGCCTGGCAATTAAATTGCAGAAGGCAATTAAAAGGCAACTCCATCAAGATACCAAAACCTGTGTATTTTAACGCTGGATAAGGAACATGCTTTAGTAGGATTTCATATGCACTTCATAACACTGAACTTGGATAACCAATTTTATTTTTTACACATTTTCTTTATGACTGACAAAATCATTAAATAATACCCTGTGCACATGCGGAATATACTCAGGTACACTCAGGTATACAAACATACGACAAGTCTGAAAGATCTTACTGGAGTCATGGATGTGCAGAGACATGCATGAACCATTAATAAAGATGGCGTTAGTATCAAAGAGTTATGTTAGTTAGTTATGTTCCGTCTCAAACTACACTACTCTTACACAGTATTAATCTCAATGGGAATAATGAATAACTTGATGGTTTTAAAACCATCCTCGGAGTTTCCTGAAGTCACACAAACTACATGTGAAGCCTTTTCTCCTATTTTTGTTTCAGCGTTATTTGAATTGTGGAACTTTTTCAGAATAGGAGAAACTTATTTAAATGTCCTTGTGTGTGCTTAATGTGAATGGACAGAATTGTTGTTTCTACTACAGCTAGCATAATGAAGAGTCCTCAAAACAAGGATAAAGGTACAATGAGACTCTAAAATTAGATGGCTTTTTAAAAAACATGCATAACACGTAACCATTTTAATCCAGTAACCCTATGCACGCCTACAAAGGATACCTGTGTGCATATAAAAACCCTTAGCCAGTAACTCATTAGTTATTTCTGCATATAAATTTAGCAAGGAAATTTGTTTTATTATTGTTACTCTTGCAGCGTCCTTTTCTATAGCCTCTGCAGTTTTTCAATGAGCTGAGCATATAGGCCAAGATTATCATTATACTTGTTTATCTAGGTTCCTACTGTACCTTAGCCTATAACTGTGTGTAGTGACCAAAAGGAAGTTCACTGTTAGAGATATGAGGAGGAGCTCAGTCTTTCAAGAGAGAGATCACAGTAGAGTTGCTTTGTTAACATGACCCCACAAAGTTTTACCAGAATTCATTCAAAACTTTTTAGGCTATTGTGCTTACAGCAAAAATAATGACACATGCATACAAACGCTACCAAAACCATAAAAAAACAAAAACAAGTAGCACCAATACTGAAACTAAAATTAACTAGACTAAATCAGAACCAATCGGAACAAAACTGATTTAGAAACATTTAGATGTAAGATATAATAAATAGAATATTAAATGTGCTGCATGACTTCAGTTAATGAGGAGCAGGAGAACTCAATTTTACTCGTGATATAAATCTAACGTCCACCATTGGTAGGTAAAAATCTTAAGAAATTTCAGGAATATACAAAGATTTTCGCATGAGTGCCACTAATCTAAAGAATTTTCTTCTAAGACTGGAGAAGCTTGCACCTCCCTCACTGCAGGCACTTCCCCCGTGGTGGAACTGTACCAGCACTGATTAAGGGGATTCTTCTCTTAACCTCCATTCAAGAAAGAGGATGAAAGTCTGGGACTGAAAAATCTGTAATATGCAATTCACTTTTATTAAAGTACCCCTGTGTCCTCGCCTTTGTTGGAAAGTTAAGAAGATAATTTAGAATATGTCTTTCAGAATATAATAATATCAAAGGCTGATCTTCAAGAGCTACACTAAAACTGTTGGTCTCCTAAGTGCTTTAATTAAAGTTTCAAGAAAATGAGCTGGGACACCTCAAAAGAAAACTCATTCTCCACCAGTCTGACTCTCTCTGCATGAGTTTGGTACTGTTGCCACTTGTTTTGTGACAAAGTTGATAAAGGCCTGTGTTTCAACATTTAGTTAGTTATTAGTTATTTTTAATAATAATACGATTGTCCACAATAGAAAAAATCTCAATTAAAAACACATTAACCTCTACAAACTCCATGCACGCAGGGCTATTAAGTAAGCACATCACATCCAGACAAACCCTGATGATGTAACATTCGATGTTCTAATGAAATACTCCTGAGGCTGCTAGTAGGCGTCAGAGAGTCCCAACAAATCCTTTATTAATGTGGTGAAACAATTCTTTAATAGTGCTAGTAGTTGCCTCTGGCTGCATCAGAGTTAGAGTCAGTAGGCCAATAATTTGAGCGCTCTAACTTTAACAAGGTGATTAAATAAGTAGGCAATTTAAAGTTGAACCTGAAAGCGGCATTCAGTTGCTCTGAATATTCTCAGAAATATTTGTTTGCCAAGATGAAACGTTCCAGTAGAACTTTCACAGTACTGCCCACTCAAGAATTTGGCCACTGGGATGTGAAGGGTATGGGTTGAGGAGCCTTAAGGTGTACTAAATTGCCCTCAATGAAATGACAGGGCAGGTGTGAGATGCAGCAGTTTTGAAAAGAAGAAGCCACCCAAGCATCTCTGGGGGTGTTCGCTTCCCCCTTTTGCCTGTTTGGAAATGATTACTACTTTTATGTCTCATCAATTAAGTATTGAACTGTCCACAGGGTGAGGAACCGCGACTCAAGATGACTGGACAAAGTGAGCTGGTTCAAATCTCCTGAGTAAAGAATGTGCAAGCCGGGTTCATGACTTCATAGTGAATTCATTTTCTAGATCAGTTTGATGTACAGTTTGTTTCAAGTTACACTCAAAAATATTTACATTTTTGTTAATTTTTTATAGAATTCAAATGCAAGTAATTTTCAAATTTTTGTATTTATTGCTATTGTTACATAAGTACAATATAAAACATTAAATTTAATAAAATCTGGTCAAATGAAATTCACTTGATTGGTACATAGTCAGTTTATACAAAGTATGTTTTCCTTAATGATTAATTATTTGAATAAATAAACCTTTGATTTTATATATTTCAGTTGCATTTTACTCAAAATTATGACTTCATGTTTGCTGTTTGACGCTGAAGTTTTTAAAAAAGGCTTTTGTTTGACTGTATTTCTTTATTATTTCATATTTAAAAGATGCCTTGTTAGGAGTTTAGCATTAGCGACCAACAGTCTGTGGTGAGTGAGGCCACTGTGGGATGAAAACCATGTGAGATGAATGGAAATGCCAGGATGCAGTGCGCATTTCAATACTATCCCGTCGCTTTTCTCTGATCAGGCAGGAAAAGGCAATCCACACGTGCAATGAAACACAGCAGCTGACATGAAGGTCCACGCCCTCATGTCAGTCTCACAACAGTACACATAAAAGGATTAGTTGTTCACATGGGAAGATGACTCAGATTAGAGAGAGGCAGGCTAACACTGCTTGCCCGCTGATCGGAGCTTATAGTGTTACACTCTTATATGCAACAGACATTCATGTGTCTAGCACATTTTGCACTGCCTGCATAAAAAATAAACAATGAATGTTGTATGCTCTTTATCTCTGTTTAATCACGTGGTTTTCATCTACAGCTCCCGGCGACCTTTCTTGATGCTTCAGTCATGTCTGAGTTAGTTGTTGGCGTTTTTTGGAAATTCGATTGGACTTTTTAGGTCGACCTTCAGCTGCCAGACTTGGCCAGCCGACACTCCCAGCTAGGGGCTGCAGCTTCACTGCTGTTTTGACAGAAGCTGTGATCTGCCTTGCTGGGAGGGGGTGCTTGCTGTGGGTCATGCCTCTGCAGTTGGTGTCTGCAACAGTCTTCAGCAGTTGTCCACGTGCCAAAGATAGTGGGAAAACAAAAAATGACCCTCTGTAAGAAATGTCTGATACAAATTACATTTTTATTGCTTCTTATTATTAGATGGTCTGCTGGATATTTGTACAAATTAGAGATCCTCCTTCTGACACAGTAAAATTAAAAACAAAAAGTAAGAAGCCAAGCCAAGCTGTTATTTATGTCAAGAAAAAGGAAAAACACACGGCAGGCACTCACAAGGGAACAAGACAGTCAGGACAGTGGTGGATGGGCTACTTAAAGTTCAAAGTATGTTTCATCCATAGCTCTCATTATTTCATTAAATGCTTTGTTTAAACAGGTCATCACATTTCAGATGTACAGAACACATACAGTAGTAGACTGGTGTATAGACAACGACTTCAGAAAAGCATGTCATTGCAAATAGAGCAGACATAATCAGGCAGTCTTTGTAGTTCTACTTAAATATGCATTTGGCAATATATGAGATTTTTTTAATTTCTTGTATGTCAAATGCCTTATACTTTTAAATTAGTAACTCCAGGAGAAGATCTTACAGCTTTACATACACTACAGTTTCTATACTTGTAGCGAGTGAGTCAGAAACTCACATAAACTCGTCATCCAACAAAAAGCGGTGTCTCAAGGTTTTTACATTTTTAAAAGAATTAAAAAGAAAACAAAACCTTTAATCAACTTTATGTTTTGTGCTTGTCAGTTAAAGAGCTGACCCATGAGGAGGGAACATAGCAGCACAGAACTCTGACTGGACCTTGAGGGCTGGGATAACTGTTTCACTGCAACTTTCAATCAGCTTACCGACACGATTTTTAAGCAAACACCTTTAGGTAAGTTTTCCTGGTTTTACATCTAAGATAATGAATGCAGTTACAGAAGCATTTTAGCAGATTCTGCAGTAAAAAAAAAAAAAATAAATATTGCTTGCTTCTTCACTTTTTCCATTGGTTCTACAGGCATCTAACCCCTAATTCAACCCCTGCTTTCACCTACCTTTACCTGGAAAGTTTCTATTGATGTTTTCAATGTTTGACATCACACACACACACACACACATACAAAAGCTGCCTCCTCGTGGCCAATAGAAAACCCGATGAGCTGTAGAGGTCAGTCTCTCGATTCACATGCACAAACACACTCTCTACCTTGGAGGCGGAATTGGACTGCCTATTCCCATCTTAGTTGACCCCATCACTGTAAATATCACCTACAAGGCAAACACAACCACCATGACATTGACCATCCATTACAAGAACAGTTCACTTTTCCTTTGGACACACATTTAGGTCCCTTAAGGGCTGAATGGCTCAGTTTAGAAAGAGCTTTGTGCTTGTGCCACGCCACATGAAATCCCTTCCAGCTCGATGCTATAGTCGTAGTACTGCTGTTTTTCTGCACTGTGTGGCTGGCCACTTCTATATGTCCAACTAACCATGTAGGGCACCTACCCACACACATCCACCCTCTTTCAGCGTCTGTCATTGTCACCCTTGCTTCTCGTTGACATAAGAGTATGTTGATATATTACTGGTTAATGGTGTGGCTTCTATCCAAGAGGCTGTGTTGGAACAAACAACACAGACTGTTCCCTGTCTTGTATGTTCACTGTCTTGTATGTAGATTGCTTTCAACAAATCACCCCCATTATGATGAACTCCATAGAAAAACAGCAGAGAAGAAAAACAGAAAGGGCCTGGGGCAAGTGTATCAAGCTAATGGTGGAGCTGATTTTAGTTGATAGTAAAGTTTGCGTGCTACATTTGCACAAAATATTGCTGTAACACTTTAACAGCATGAAGATATTTTACACTTTGGGAAGAAGCATTTTTTCCTCATCCCAAGTATACCGTGGGTTTGAATATTTCTATGATGACATTTAATTTGAGCATTTAGAAACTAATATGAACAATAATAAGAAACTAAAGGCTTGACCAAAAAGAGGTGCTCATTTTCTGTCAAACTATGATCATAAAGTTTATTTTTTTACCGAAACATTGTTGGCAACCCTAGTAGTGTTTGGGGAGATCAGCATAATAGGCGGCTTTTTCCAAGATTTTCTTTGGACAGTGAAGATTCAAATCTGTCTTGTCAAAGAGTGAATGTTTTCAAGTGTTTTTTAACACCAGGGTGCCTTTTGTTGCAGAGCATGATGGATTGACACAGGCTTGGACCTATCAATCAGCACGTGCCCATTGTCCTCTCTGAAGATATAAGCTTTGTTTACCTTTCTCAAACCGAACAACGGTTGATCTGCCTTGTTTGTGTTGTGTCTGACCCCCACTTGTACTAGAGCTGACTCTGTGTTGACATTAAAGCTAAGCCCCGTCCATATATAATGTGATTTGCTCATCAAGCATGCTTTGTAGCTTATAACTGATCGTTAATGAAAATTCCAGACTTCATTTTAAAAACCAGTACTATTCATTTGTGATACTTGTTATTACTTTCTTACCCAGTTCTCAGTATCCTGAATACCAAAAAATGCCCTCGACAGGACTTGAACCAGCAACCTTTTAGTTAACAGTCTGCAATAACCAAATATGCCACAGATACACAAAAAGAGGCCTCAGCTTTCTGTCCACTAAATAGTTAGTCAAGGTTTTGAATGGTTTAGCCTTACATTGAAAGGGGATCAAAACAAAAGACGGGCAGGTAGAAGTGAGCTATTCTGTGCCACAAAGACAGCTGGTGACCAAAGGAGACGTGGCCTCCTGTTTCAGTCGACACTGACGTTTTTGCCATTGTGCTGCTGCTGTTTAACAGATGCTCACATTTACCTGCCCTATCAGAATACAAAATAATCCTTTCTGCCATTCTTTTCTTCCTGCCTGTCGTGACTTTTTTTTTTTTTCGACACGGAATGCAAACATTCAGGAAACATCTGAACGTTGAAGTCTGGCAGTGGCAGAGGAGACAAGACCTTCTGGAGGCTTGGCTGAAGGCTGGCAATGATAGAGGAAATGGGACCCCTCAGGTGTTTTGGCGGAGGTTCTGCATTGGTGGGGGAGACAGGGCCCATCAAGAGGCTTCACAAGACACAGAGAAGAGAGAGGAAGATGGTGAAGCAGCCAGTGGCGTGCATAAAGTCCTAGGTGGCTCAGATTTCTCAAGGCTGTAGAGGGCCAATTGAGGGCTCTTTAGGGCAGAGCTGTGCAGGGCACACAGATAACTATGGGTTCACAGGATTCAGGCTTAGAGTTCTCAGGGTTTATAGGCCCAGAAAAAAAGAGTCCAAGGGTTAGCCGTCTCTAGGACCTCTGGGTTAGGTGGCATATCTCAGTTCTCCTGGGAGGATCCCCGGCAGAACAGCCTCAGGTGATGGCTACTCTGTAGCAAACTTAGTCCACAAAACAGCAGGTTCATAAACATAAAATTCTCTTTACACTTGTATAGACATTGAAATACAAAGTTCAACTTAACTGTTAACTGGATTACAAAAAGAGACTACTTCTGAATCTGCTGGCTCAAAAAGACAACATTCAGTCACAGATTTGGACTCTACAGCCGCAGATTAGCCTTTTCTGACTTTTATAACTTAAACACATTATGCATGAGCTCAAGAATTGCTTGATCAGGAACACGGGCACACAGCCAGTCTGTGGGAACCAGAATTCTACCTGGGTTATAGGGGATCGAATACTTATTTCACTCAGTGATATTTTTCCTGCTCTATTTTTCTTGATTAGATTAGATTAGATTAGATAAAACTTTATTAATCCCTCAGGTGGGTTCCTCCGGGAAATTCAGTAGTTCTGAATTTGTTCTGTTGTTCTGTTGTTCTTGAAGCTTAAGTTCACACAAACCTGTAACAGCAGTCCAACATATTTCATATAAAAAAAACTGGTCCATGGGGTGAGTGGTTGCTAGTAGGTGTGAACGCACCCTTATATTATCTTATTCTAACATCATCTTGTGTTTCATACATAGTTTTAAGGATCATGACTTTCAGTATGATCATTTTTCTAAGCACAGACTTATTACTGTCTATCATTTAAAAGGAAGTGTAATTTATCCAATCATTGATGTAATAGAGGATGTCAGGAAAGGTGGATATCTCAATTTTGCACTGAAAGTCCTCTCTGGGGATTTCTCCCTAAGATCTGGTGATTAGCAAGACTGAAGCAAATTTTTTTTTGTCTTGATCCAATTTTCAGTCAAATGGTCAAAGCCTCCCCTGGGTGATTTTCTATCAGCCTGTCTGCTTAAGTACAGTTGTCTCTTACCCTGACAGACCAAGAGCGATACTCTTCATTTGGTGATAAAGTAGGAAAGTCTGCTAGCAGCAAGGACAAGTTGGAGGGACAATTTAAGGCCAAACCACAAAACTAAACACATGGCTTTCATCTAATATATGTAAATATGTGAATAATCTCTGATTCCTTTGTGGTTTTGACATTATAATCTTTTTGCGTTGCAGATTTTCTCAATTACTTTGGTGCAGTAGTCACATCAGGAACGTCGTTCGAATCAGTCTTCACCTCTAATCTACAGATACAGCCACTCAAAATGGCCACTTTCAGCCAGCAGTCAGCCGGCTGACCCTCCTTCCTTGTGGTGTATCTACTTTCCACCATAAACACGCCCCTTTCACTCATTTGCAGAGTGTCACCAAGAGATGGCGCTTTCTTCTAAAAAAAACTTTGACTTGAATAGTTAGCTATAGCTTATTTTCTCAGTATTATTGTAAGGTCTTTACATCATAATATAAAGAGCACTGAGGCCACTGTTTTGATTTGGCACTATATAAATAAAATTCTTTTGATAGCTTTCATTGTAAACCTCTTCACCCATTAACCCTGTAAGACCCAACCCATCAAAAAATAGCCAGGAAATTCTGATTTTTTGGAACTGAGATGTTTATTAACCCTTATAACAAAATCCACAAAATTATTTTGCTATATCATGTTGTGTATGATATATTTTTATTATATAGTTATTATATATGTTTTGTATCGCATTTGATACTTTGTTGTTAACAAAAAGTTGTCAAAAACACTCAATGTTAATTTTAGACCAAAAAAAGAGTTTTGTCCATAAAATTTTGAAATTATGGCAAGTATTGATCATGCTGATGAGACAGAGGTCTCAGAAACCCATGTATCAAATATGATGCAAAGGACACTATAGGGTTAAAATATAAAAACTTAAAGTTAAGTTTTCAAAATGTAAAATAAATTGTTAAAACTTTACAGTGAATTTGACCATTCAGACATTTTACACAGCAAATCAAAAAAACAATTTCCACTAAACAGTTCTTCATTCATCCATTTTAATCTAATCTAATGAATAGATTCAATTAAAAAGAACATTAAATACAGTAAAAAATTATATTGTTGCACACAAGCTTCCTCATAGATCCCAAACCAGATGTGGAGGTTATTTCCGATATTGTGTTAATTCTTCAGACCTGTTTTAACCTTGCAACCAGCCAAACTGAAGCGCATTAGACCAGTGTTAAATTGATGGATATGTGTGGGTGTGTAACTTATCAAAAGGGATATTAGAAAACTACCAAACAAATGCAATCTAGACTACTACATGAATTCCATAAATGTAAGGTTTTCCTTCTTGATATTCAGTTTTTGTTATTTCTGTTGAAACTGACAATTTGTTACAAGAAGGCGAGTAATGCTCTGACAGTTACCCCAAGATAACAAACTGTGATATTCTGATGTCAGAGTTTTCATGTACGCAGCTCTGCAATGAAAACTGTTTCTGGACTAAGAGGGCATAAATAAACTAAACAGGCATGTTCTGGCATGTCAGATTATTCCACCAAGTAGAAATTTTTTCTGCATATTTTTAAGTTACATATATATGCAACATGATGTCACAAAGTCTGCAGATGTTATAACAGTTTTAGTAACATTCCCTGTGCTGCCTACTTTTGAAAATGGGATTTTAACAGTAATTTAAGAATCACGACAAATCATTTGTGATTCATTTTATTAAAGGACAAAACACATCAATGAAATTCACTGAGAAGGTTTTACAGATAGGCACAGATGTGGACTGCTGCTTGTCTGTAGAAGGTTTTTATTTCACATCATTAAGAGGTGACGATATGCAAATGAAGCATCACAGCTGAGAAACAAGCACTTAAATGAGAAAAGCAAAAATCCCTCATTTTAATTTTGCCGCAAAGTTCAGGAAAATACAAAGAAAATTACTGTTTTTACAACAGTGTACTGTATATAGTTTCTGTCAATGATTCCTGGAATACTGTTTACATTTGTTAAAATCACCGCGAATAGAGAATAGGATATTTGGGCCGGGCTTTGGAAGTCATTGGCCATCTGTAGTGTGTCAGAGAGCTGTTCGAATGGTCACTTAATATCCAAGACAAGAATTCACTGTGATGTTAATCATGATAATCTGCGGTCTCTTACCTGTCTGTAAAAGTTTGTGTTGGCACATTACTGCAGCGATTTATCAGAGATGTGCAGAGCGCAGAAGGAGAGTTACAAAAAATACAGGTGGTTCACAGGGGGCAATTTACTACACTAAACTAACTGGTTAGCAAGCTAGACAGTAATTCAATATGATAAGACAGAAAATATTTACTAGAGAAACAGGGCATTCAAATTAGAATTAGAGTATCATGCTGTACTACCAAACTGATTAAAGATTAAATGCTCACTGTTAGTTAAACTGGCCACACATGTATATTTAATACATATAATAGAACTTAATTTTAGCTCGTAATACAATTTAAATGCTGAGTTATACATATATATTGGACCTACATCCATCACATGAGTGATGAAATAGTAGCCAGTGGTATTTTCCATTAACACCATGAGGTTAATCCACTGACATGAATCTATTCAAGGCCGCTTGTAGTGTCTTTGAATAGAACAGTGAAGTAAAGTATTTATTCTGAGGTTCACCATCTGCAGCACTGTCACATAATTCAGAGGCTGTCAATTCAACCTCTTCTCTTGGTTACACTGTCCTCAAGTCTCGTGTATTTTTCAAGGCCTACACCTCTTCTCCCAACTCTAAGCACTTAAATGTTTTCATGTTAAATTAGCAAGTTATTCAAACTTAACTGCCTATTTCAAATATGCACTCCACCTCAGCAGAGACACTTAATATTGTCCCTTTTCATTTTCAAGGCGAGGTGTTCCACACACATTTTTATGGCACGTTCATTTTAATGTGAAGGAAAACACAAGCAAGCCTGCGAGTCAACCTGGGGAAAATGTGTGAGTTCATTAGCTCAGTTTGAAGTGTATGCACACGTTTCTTGTTATGTTTATTTACATGTACATGTTTCTTCTTATTGTAGGGACTGAACAAGTCATTAGGGGTATTTCCTGCACCCCAATTCAGTTCAGTCACCCTATTGACCCTTCAGCTTGATTTTAGGGTAGAGGACGCAGCTTTGCAGTTGCAGAGAGCAAAATCTTGGTGAGTAAGGTGGGTTTTGAGCTACAATTATGTTGTTGTTGCCAGAATATTCCTCAATACTCTCTGAGTAAGCACACACTGGTACAACAGCAAGCATCAGTTCAGTCTGCGCGTCCCAATGTAACAATAGAACACTTTGGGATAAATTCTCCTTTTATTTTGAACCTTTTCTAAATGTTATGTGTCGAACAAGACAGTGTAGAAGATTTTTATTTTTTTTGTCACTGTCAAAATCAGAACAACAATTTGCTGCTACCACTGTAGCTGCCCAATGCATAAACAAGTAATAGCTAGTTCTGCCCTTTTAATTCCTTCAGAGTAGGTTCAAGCTTCTTCTCATTGCACTCTTACGCTATTAAATATACTAATATTATGTGGACCCGTGTTCACTTGCATTTAAATATACTGACAAAGTATTAAAACCCAAGGCATTTATACAGTAAATGTCTTGTGCTTCATCTTAAATAAAGAAACTCTTAGGCCGGTCCTCAATTTTGATTTGTTTTCCAGCTAAATGATTGAATCATTAACCCTTTCATGCATGAGCTATGACAACCTCAATCAGGATTTTTTTCTTAAGTATTTTTATTCATCTTTAGGCATGAAAAGATGAATAAAAATACTTAAGAAAAAAAAATCCTGAGTGAGGTTGTCATAGCTCATGCATGACAGGGTTAAATAAGAATAATTACAATAAAACACGTCATACATCTTTAGTAACATTAAACGACCAGTGGGTGGGAGGGTATGGAGTGACACAGTGTCCAATTTAGTGGTTTATGTGCAAGTATACCATCAACACTGACACAAATACAAGAAAACAGCCTTTGAATAGCTGTCCACTGTAGTGACCACTATGCGTGAAAGGGTTAAACCTATATAATGTCAATTTATGTTCTTCTGAGGTTTAAATCAAGCCTTTAAACATAACATCTGTTTGACCACAACTAAAATTCAATTTACAATTTTCTAAAACAATAAAAAGCTAATCCTTTAATTTGTGAAGGTGGCCCTAAAAATCTTTTTTTTCCTTGACAAATGATTGCTCAATTAGCAAAATGAATGATTCATTTTCTGGAACAAGAAATATGTTCAATTTAATCTCATTAGTTAGGCTCTACTGTGATTTTAATGGGTTTTTAATAATATTTGGCTACACAGATTGAGGATGTATTCATATATAAAAATAAAGGATAGTGGATAACCATATAAATAAGGCCAGACACTATAACCCGGCTAGGTGGGTTAGTAATTTGTACTGTTTATTGTGTTGGTCGTAACAGCACTGCTGAATAGTTCCATGTAATGTCTGGGAGACTTTCCCAGTCCTGGCTGTGCTGACATCTGTTGAACCCTCTGGCAAAGAAAGGCGTCCCCGAAGGTACAATGCTTTCAGCTGCAGGAGCAAACCCCAAAGTCACAGGGGGAATTTTTTTCGAGGCAGATTTAGATATTCAAGATTCCCTTGATTTATCTGAAACAAGACCTTTCGGCACTTGAGATAGGTATCATTGTTAGCCTTTACGCCATCACCACAACTTCCAGTTTAAAAGGGTGATGAGAGGCTATATGAGACTAAACAGGCAAAATTTACTTTAATAAAGTTAAACATTCAGTTGATGATTTGCAAATTTCATTAACGTTGAACAAAGAAAAACATATCAATTTGCAGAAACATCTCAAAAAAGTTGGGACAGGGTAACAAAAGGCCAGGAAATTAAGTAGGATTATAAAAAAACAGCTGGAACTGTATTTGCATCTATTTAGGTAAATTGCCAAAAGGTCGATAACACGACTGAGTGCAAAAAAGAGCGTATTAGAGAGGCAGCATTTCTCAGAAGGAAATATGGGCAGTGCTTCTCAAATCTGCAAAAAAAATCCATCTACAAATTATAGAATGATTTCATAATAATGTTCCTCAAAATAATATTTTGAAGGTTTTGAATATGTCATCATCTGTAGTACATAATTTCATCAAAGGATTGAGCAAATTTGGAGAAATCTCTGTACGTATGTTTCGGCAAAACAATGCTAAACCACATACTGTAGCTATAATAACAGCATGGCTTCATAATAGAAAAGTCTGGATGCTGGGCAGGTCTGCCTGCACTCCAGGCCTTTCACCAACTGAAAACATTTGGCACATCATGAAGCACAGCATATGACAAAGAAGACCCAGGACTGTTAAGCAGCTAGAATCCTGTGTGAGACAACAAAAGTCTAGCAACTTGTCTCCTCTGTTCTCCAACACTTACAGAGTGTTGTTAAAAGAAGATGGGATGCTACACAGTGGCCTTTTCCCAGCTTTTGTGAGACGTGTTTCATATTCAAAATGAGCTAGGACATTTAATCAGTTTATACATTCTGTTTTTATTCAGATTTACACAGCTTCCCTTCTTTTTTGGAACTGGATTTGTACTTTGTATCTTGCTTTTATTAATGAAAAAAGTTCTCCCAAAATAATCAGTAGTCATTCTCAGCCTCATTTGTTATGTTATTCATGTGCAGCACTTCTTCAGGCTACATTTTTTAAAACTCAGCATAAGCATGATTTCTTTTCTAAAGCAGTTCAATATTTGGCATACAGGATGCTGAGTAAGATTTGTGGACAATAAAACCTATCTGGACTTTTTCATAGTGTGTAATCCAAAACATGCATCAATATATTAATGACTAATCTCATGGATAGAGAGTTCCCTTGGCTGAATTTTGCCACATGATGTTTTTCTGTCTTTGCCTATTAGGGACCTTCAACACAATCTTTTTTAAGGTAAAAGTTAACACTCATCCTATATCTTCCCTGTGGTAATGTGTTTATTCACCCACACAGTTACCCACTATGTGGTGGCTAGCTACACTTCTGTAGCTAGCCACCACGTAGCCCAACTAGCCCAACTTCTCTAACCCACCAAACATAGCTGTGATTTACTTTACTGTGTTTTTTTGTCTAAAGTTATAGAAGAGCTGTACTTTTTAGTTTTTTAAAAAAATAAATACTTCAGTCAGAACAGGGTAAATCTTCTTTTGTTGGTATCTAGCTAGCTAACATCCTGCTAACTCCTAATATTGCTAAACCTCGCAAATCCTCATTTTTTATGGATGCCTGTATGTTAAACTTTACAATAAATATACTCTTTCTCTGCTGTGTATTTATTCTAACACTCCAGAAATGGCGCTGAAAGAATTCGAAGCAACTCTCAGTAACTCTAAATTAAACACAACATGAAAAGTAGTTAATGCTCACAACACTGAACAACATTTTAGGAGGATTTTTAAAGCTTTTAAAGCAATAAAGCTACAATTTCAGCAAAAATTAAGTATTAAATCATTATTATAATTATTAAACTGACCAGCACATTAGCTGTATCTCATCATTATTGGCAGCTATGGTAAATATTAAATGGACTGGTACTTATATAGTTCCTTTCCACTCAATCTGAGCACTGAAAGGACTTTCCTCTACAGGTCTTGTTAACCAAATTACATGTATTTATACAATGCTTTTATCTATACTTAAGCACTTTTATCTATTATTCATAAACACAAACACAAACATATATTTACACACAATGATGAATACATAGGGGACATCTTGCCCAAGGCTACTTTAACACATTGACTGTAGGTAGGTATCAATCCACCAACCTTCTGATTGGTAGATGACCCACTCTCCCACCATCTGCCTGTCTGCAACATTGATATACAAGCTGTGTCCCAAAACCTAGGCTGCATCCTCTTGAGGCCACATTTGTAGACCGATTACGTCACAGCAATGCGACGAAGGCTGTCCCAATTCGTAGAGTCCTCCGAATGCGGCCGACAAATGCGTCCTCCTTTTCCCCAGATTTGAAGGATGGGTCGAGTGTATCCTTCGTGGCCCACCACATCCCAGATTTCATAGTGCGGCCCAGGCAATTAGTTTCCAACAATGGCGGCAGCTACTTAGTTTTAATATTACTCTCTTCTTACTCTTTCTGGGTCACAAAATAATCTTTTAACATATTTTCAGGCGAGAAAGTAGCTGTGTAAACTTCAAATATCTGCTTGGTTTATCGAGACATCGCGTATTTGCAAAAGTGCTCTGACTTTTTCAGAGACGTCTGTTACCCACCAGCTCGATAGCTAGCCGGGGCTTCAAGGGTCACTAGATACAGCGAGAGCAGCGGACTCCGGCACATCATTTTCAGACCCCCGCGGTCTTTCGCTACTCAGGTTAAACGTGATATATAAGTCACTCAGATAACTTAAAATTGTTATTGTTTGGCTCTTTTCAGTGTTTTATTTGTTCCTGAATAAATCGGTTTGGCTGAGATTAAAGTTATTAGATTAGATTAGATTAAATAAAACTTTATTAATCCCTCGGGTGGGTTCCTCTGGGGTTTTCACACAGATGATTAAACATCAAACAGAAAACTGATTAAACAGAAGTGTGAGATGGTCGAAAATTTACGGCAGTGTCCTGTTATATTTTAGATAGCAAGGAGCAGACAGCTGAGTTTATTAAACTCCACCGAGACAGCTGGTGACACAAATCTGAAGGCTAGACCGTCCAATTTCACAGCCTTCGCCTTCTCGGTCTTCGAAGGACCGGCCCACGTAGACTGCAAAGGCCGGGTCCTCGAAGGATGCGGCCTAGGTTTTGGGACACAGCTACAGTGGTAATTTGAAGGATAGCACAATTATTTGGCACTGAAAAGTGTTATGTTTCTCAACATACACAATTAAATTAGAACTTACCAGTATGAAAATGTTGTTATTACATGAACATATTTTTCAAAATGTTGTTAAAGGTGATGTTTTCATTCTTCCATTTGCTACTTAATCCATGCGCTGTCTCTGTAACAGAAACTGTTAACCTCAGGTCTTTGATGCTGTTTCTGAGCTGAGAAGTCTAAAAACCAAATTCCATTTCAGTCAGGTGTACAGCTGTGTACCTTTATTTATTCTATTATCAACGCGGACTTGCGTGAACAATGGTCCCTTAATATATTGCGCTGGTGAGATCACAATCTCTAGTGGTTCTGAATTTGAAACAACCCTGCTCACATTAGTACATTTACTATGTCAAATGGTAAATGTAATATTGTATATGAGGTCTGAGTGGAGAACACTGTACAAAGGAGCATTACTCAGTTTCTAGCTAGCAGAAAGACAGTGACGGATTGGTGTAGATGCCAAAACTAGCTTTTTTTTTCTTTTTTTACTCATTTCTTTTTTTATTTTTAAGGCATCGCATGTAAAACCATACATATGTTGTGAGTACTTTACCACAGGAGTCTATGGGTACTGACTTGTGTTTGGAGCCTGCTTCAAGTGGATATTGTAGAACCTCTCTTCACACAAGCGTCCAGAACATACAGCTGGAGAGCTGCTGATATGATACAAAAATGAAAGAAATTATCAAATCCAAATTATTGCAAAAGCAAGTAACTGTCAAAGATACACTTTACGATTAGGATTTAACTAAAATAAATTTCAGTAAGAACCTAATGTTTATGCATTGCTAAATACCGTATTCAGATTTGGTTCCAAACTATATTTTTACTGATGGTATTTGACCAATTTTTACGTTTCAAGTATCTAACACTTTATTAATGCAAAAAAAACCTGTCATGTCAGTGTATTATATTCAGCTGTCTGAAATTAGTTTGCTATCCAAATGATGTGAAACACATTTTGGGAAAATAAGCAAAGGAGTTCCAGCCATTACTATCATATGTGAATTATGTCCCTGTTGACATAATGTGACATTACTGTTCCAGAGGAAGTATACTGGTGGAGAAGATGGTGCAGAAAAAAGCTAGTGAAATCTAAAACTGTGAAAAAGTCATGGAATAAGCATATTTGTTTCACAATGTTAATTTTTTCATTTATAGTTGAATACTACAGTCATGTGGTTTCTGTATTTACCATAGATATTTGTAAAGTTTTTTTTCTATTGCATCACACACTGATTTAGAATTCTGATCATTATCCCTGAAAGTGATGCTATCTTCATAAATTTAGCACATAGGTATGAAAATACAGCCTGTGTGTGACTCTGTTTAACAAACTTTAACAATAGAGCGTCTTGTGTATGAGAGATTGTGAACATAAACACCTTTCGGCGTGCAACCATCTAGTCACGTGCACGCTTACTTTCTTAAGTTGCTTCAGACTACCACAGCAAAGTGATGGATGACAACAGCCTCAAGCTCACACTGACTTTTTACTGTGCTACTTCACACTGTCACCCTCATGCCTCACCATGTGACATCAGACCACTTTATATTCATTCACGTCGGTCCCTTGCAGCCTTAAGTATCTTGGAAATGCATGCATATCCGTGTGTATGTGCATTCGATTTCAGGTTCCAATTGTTATTTCCTGCCTCCTACCTTGGTTTATGTGTTTGTGTGTGTGTCATCATCAAGGCTAGATGCAACCCACTTGTCAAATGGGTTAACCCTGGAGCAAATGTGGATCTCAAAGAGAGCTTGTCAGAGTATGACTGCTTACTCCTGCTGCTGGCTCTTGTATGTGGGGTTCTCAACGCTGCATGGCAGCTGCACTGCTAGAGAGTCATGCTTAAAATGTTACTGCAGGATATTCAGCTCTATTGAAGAAAGAAAAAAGCATCAGCGTGGCTGCAGATGCAACTTTAAGATGATTAATTTTTGTAGCCACAACTGCTGTTTGGGGTCATGCTGATTTTTCACTGGTATATTCTTGAAATTTCATGAGCTGGCAAAGTCAGTTAATGCCTGTTCAGAATACCAAAATTTGGTTTGATTTATAGTTCAGCATTGAATTCCCGTAGAGCTGTTTTTATTTTTATTTTTTCATCTGCACTTGTGCACTGGTGTGTTGCCTTATTCTAACCTAAATACTACCTGTAAGAAATTATTAGTCTTACCTTCTACAACCAGTTAAAGAAAAAATAAAGACTATTAGTAGCTAAAGGATTCTTGCAAGTCACCTAAACTAACATGAAGAAATACAACCATGCAGATCCACTGGGTCCCTTCAAAAGATGACTGTAGCTTTTAATGACCAGCAAGCAGGGTGCCTCCTCTGATTACAAGAAGACATCCTGTTGTAAAATGGCTCTCAGCTTCTTTAATCTGTTAACACAGTAAACACTTCATGGATTTATGGGCTCACTCGCTGGCTTGAAGTGTTACTGAATACAACAGGATTTTTTTTTGTGCAAATTATTGCTTCTAATAGTGTCCAGAAACACACTAAAGCAGGGGGTAGCCTGTAAACATCCAGTGGTTACTTGGTCAAATCTGCTCAATACTTTTTCATAAAAAAAACTAAAATGGAAATGAAGAAAATCCTCTGATAGAAGCTTTGTAACTGGAATCCATAAACAAATGCCTATGCCTGTCTGGAATGTACTGTCTATGGTTGCATCAATCTTTCAGTGATTTTATTGTCACTACCCACAATAATGTCCCATTTGTTTAAATGACTGCATACTGGGCTGGTATTGGCACAGCTGGTCAGGTCACATTTTTCCATCTACAGCACTTAATCCAAAATATGTCCACACAAGCAATCCATAACGTAATAAAGTGATTTGTGTAATTTGTTACATTATTTAAGGTAGTTTCTTAATTAGTCGAACCCCATCCACTTGATCATTGTGAATGGACATATTAAAAGAAATAAGGAAGGTGAAACAATGCAGAATAGACGGTGTGCAACCCAATAAGGACAAGTGACCGCCACTATTTCTCAACGCTGCATAAAGCTCAAGGGGACACACTGTCTTATACGTGCTGTATTTCTCCTTTCCCATACTTCCTTGTATTATTGCACCTCCTCCTCTCTCTCTCTCTCTTTCTCTCTCTCTCTATCTATCTATCACTCCTTAGCTACAGAATAGCAATGCAACACATTAAATAGTCTCGAGAGGGAATACAGCTAACAAGACTACCAATAGAGGCTTATAGCATGAGACTGGGACGAAAGAGAAATAGAGAGATTAAAGTCGTCTTGCAACTTACCCTCTCTGGCCCTGTGTTGATTTAAATGCGGCAGTGAGAGGTAAGAGAATTGCAGACAGAATGAGATAAAATGAGAATGGGAATGGGAAATAAATAGATAATCAGGGAGAGATGGGAAGGGCAGAGATGCAGGCTGATACAGACGTAGGCACTATGGAGGCCCCATGTTTTATTATGTGCTGGCCTTAAGGCTGCCTGACATCTGAGAAAAGTTCAGTGAAAAGTTAAGATTTTGTCAGCTCAAAGTCACAAGACAACCTTGGTAGTACATCATCAGTTATTTCAAAGTTGATATTTTGAATGATGAATTTGCCACCTGGCAATAAATTGCATTCCCACGTAAAATGTAGGCGCAAGGATTTGGAAGGAAGAAAAATGGGATAGCTCTGGTTTTGCTGCTGCATCTATTTTGATCCTTAAAAAAAACTGAACATAATTAATGCAGCTGTGTCACATTATGGGCACTGTCCACCAGGCTTAAAAATATCAGTGCTTTTAAGAACTTTTAAAAATAAACTTTCAAAGAAACAATCTGAATTTGAGTCTGTGTTTTGGCTTTTACACTTCATCTAATAGTTAGGAATTGTCCTTCCTGTTCTAAACACACCACCTTCTCATTTAATAGTTTGATACCAGAACAAATTTTTAAGAGATATTAGATATTTTCAAACCTTTTTTTTCACTTCATTTTAACTTCAGATTTTTAAATCCTTTGGGATAATCCACTCTCTTGAGTTTTCTGGCCTCCACTGTGTGGACAAATAAAGACTGACATCCCGAAGCAGTTGAGATCTGAGGAGTAGCATTATGGATGGTAACTGACATGCTGCGGGTCTGGTGATAGGTATCAGACATAGATGGTGTGATACAATTTAACTGTTTGAGAAAAGTGGGTTTTTCTTCTTTTTTTTTGTTATAGACAGCTCTGAGTTTAATTTAAAATGTTGGCAATCATCTGTTCAATCTGCTTCACAGTAAGTGCTCTGTTTTTATACCTTCTCTATTTTAAGGTGTGTAATACCAGCCATTATTCATAATTCATATTTAACTGTTCACAATCTTCTTCTTCTGCGAGAGTTAAATTATTTAGATGTGTAAGTGATTGTGTTGTTTGTTGTGTGTTTGTTGTAAGATAAGACAGCTGAAAATGGTCTCTGAAATTATTGCTTCTTGATTGCAGTACTACTTTGCTGCTTTTGTTTGCAGCCAGGTCTGCATCCAACTTTTCCTGTGTGGCATCACATTTAGCGTGAAATGAATTTATTGTTCATCTCAAAAGCAAATAAATAAATAAAATTACCACAAAGCAAACTACAGAGTGAGTTTGAGTGAGCCACATGACCCTGTACTAACTGTAAATTCTCATGGGCAAGTTTAGAGAAGTAGA
The DNA here is from genome assembly GCA_015106755.1 of Etia nguti. Taxonomy (NCBI): domain Eukaryota; kingdom Metazoa; phylum Chordata; class Actinopteri; order Cichliformes; family Cichlidae; genus Etia; species Etia nguti. The sequence continues at coordinate 25,349 of VUQG01011545.1, forward strand.
AGTGCATCCTCAACAAAATCAGCTAGTTAGTTATGATACATACAAATGTATATATAAATACATAAATCTGCCAAAAACACAAACAGTGAGTCAAGTGTATAGAATTAATGCTTCAGTAATAAATTAGCAACGTTGCAAAGATCACAACAACTGAGAAACTAAGGCTAAGCCATGGCTGAATGTGAAATGGAAATTACTCCCACCCACATTTAGATGAGGGGAAAGAAAAACATAAATAGAGGGGAAAAAATGTTGTTTCACAGGATTCTTTCAGAGAGCTCTGCTGGTCTCATCCTCCTTGTTTCTGCCTTGAAAAATTGAATTCCACACTTTTCACAGAGTACATAAGATGCAGGGAAAAACAAGTATCTAGGTCTTTAAACTAAAAAGGTCACGATGAAGTACAGGCTTATAAAAAGTTCATGCCTGGGTTTTAAACTGTGGTTTAAATAAAAATAGAGAGTTACTTTTTACTCCTGATGCATCTGCAGGAATTCAGGATTCAATGCTTCCCTTAGACAAGTACAGCAGAGTTTTTGCCTTAACTTGGTTCAAACACACACTTCTATGTTTATATTATATCCCCTGATTGCCAGGACTTGGAAGAACAACTTTAACAAGCCAACAACCTGAACAATAGGATTAGTCCCAGAAAGGGGATTCTGTTCATCTGGATGTGGTGCTTTTAGTGGGAAAAACACAAAACTGCATATTTTCGCTAGTTTTCCCATCCAAGTGATGAAGTATTCTCCCACTAAAAAGCTAAGTCTGGATAAACAGAAGCAACTTTTTGGGATTTCCTCACCTGGACAACTGAAAAAGCATCAAGCCATATGGGATTAGGTAATTTAAAAAAGCAACACTGCAGGTAATGGATGTTAGTAAAGCCTAGGCACCACTTTAATTATCTTTAGTTGTTACGAGTAAGAAAGAGAGAAAAACGTGTTATTTTATTAACTGCCTTGTTGTATGTATCTGCTTTGCTTCCTGTCAGTGTTTTGTGTCACCAGAAGGTAGCGCTTTTAAATGAGATTTGTGGGTTAGTGGGGTATGCTGAGCCTAACTGCAGTATATATGTGCATGCGTTTCTGAATTTTTTATAGGATTAGTCACAGTTTTAAATTGACAATCTGTGTCTCCCAAGATGTTTAGCTATCACATGCTACCAAAAGTATGTCAGTACATCCTGGCACGGACTTTCCAAGTCTGTGGAACTCTACTGGCAGCTTGGAACAGCATTTTTCTAAAGCAATTCCCTCACTTGCTGTTATGATGATGGTGGTAGACATGAATAGGTTCAAAATCCCCCATAGGTGTTCAACCGGGGTGACATTTGGTAGCTAAGGATGTGATTCACACCACACTTACATCAGAATGTTTCATCCTAACAAAAAGGGGATCCCTCGCCTTTGAATCAATTTGCAGTGAACCTATCTCTAGGGGACATGTGAACTCAAATAATGCTAAGGTAATACTAGGACTGCACAATAATGGCCAAAATGATAACCACAGTCATTTTAATCAACAGTGAGACCATCACTTGTCCTGTTATTGATTGTCCTGACATGCAAGCAAAAAACTGCTTTCACATCTTTACATCTGTACAAATCTTTGCATCAAAATGAAATCGGTCTTCTTTTTTGACCTAAATTCAGTGGATGTCTTCAAATAAAAATAAAGTATACATATTCAAAACCTAACACAAAATTAAATCAACAGCGCACTGTTTTCAAATTTACACTGTGCTACATTCCTGTTAAATAATCTTTATAAATGAATCATTGCAGACAAATTATTTATATTCCCTCAAAATTCAAGCCACATGGTGAGCGGAGCAACTGTGATTAGCACATATAGGTATGTGGTCAGGCGTTGACTGAGGAAGCACTTGATTTGCAATTACTTAGTGTTTTAGTTGGCAGAGCACACATTTTAAATATCACACAGTTATGATCATTCAGCTGTGGAAAGCTAAAATTGTGGTCAAGGTTAAAAATTAATTAATTGTGCAGCCCTAGAAAATACTATTCACAGCATAACTGAGCCACAGATCACGTTTGTGTACAGGGTCAAGGGTTCAGGTTTTTATCGATTGATCATCCAACTCTGTTCCTGCTAAATTTGAGATCTGCTCTAACATCCAAAGCTTTGCTTTATGTTTGATTTATCTTATCCACTCATTACTGGCCATTTGCCCACCAGACTAATGTAGTGCAATGGCTGAACTTTGGGCCATTTCTTAATGGTGTAAAGACAAAAACAAGCACAAAGTGTCCAAGAGGTCCTGGGCACACTGATCATGTGGTAGCACACCTGCTAATGTGGTTCATGTTGGTAACAAAACACAAAGTGCAAAAGGGTTCATGGTGAGGAAAATAAGAACAATTTCTGCTAAATCATTAAAATGAAACTCCCACATGTTGGTGTATTTCTTCTCACCCTGCATTCTTGAGCTGGGTACAACATAACCAGACAGATAGAGAAAACACATTTCAAGGCATGAAAATACCAATCTACCAAAGAGTTCTTTGCTCTGAAGCCCTTTGTCTTTTCCCCTCTTTACACCAAAAAACTGAATACGACACAAGCCTGAAGACTATGTTATTTTTCATAGTAGCAGTTTCAAACTGCATTAGATTTTGTTGAGACCAGTCAGGTTCAGGCTGGGTAGCAAACCATCGACAGTAATTGGTTGGTTATTTGGGGACTCCACCAATTTTAAACTACTGGATATCGTCTGCTGCACTTTTTTCATGTTTGAGAAAATTATTTGATTGATTTCATTTCATCTTGTGCAGCAAATATATTATATAAGATGTACATAAGAAGAAGCATCATATGAATGAGGCTCTAATGAAAGTTCTTTTAGTTTATTATTTGGGTTAAATATACAGTTGAGCTTTTTGTGTTTAACTCAAATAATAAACTAAAAGCCAGAATATATGGAACGTGTTTAATATTGTCTCAGTCTTTCTGTTTCAAATGATGTTCACAACAATAATATTAATATGAAATTAGTAAATCAATCAATATCAATGCCAGAATCAAATAACAACAAAAGGTAAAAACTCATGAAATCATCCAAAAATACTGTAAACTGTAAAGATCGTCATCTATTAATGACTCTATAAAGCAAATTGTTTTGTTTTTAAAAGCTTATTGGCTAATAACTTGTCAATCACAAGCTGTCAGCCAATAAGCATGTGACAGTTAATCCTCCATTTTCAGATATCTCACATCATTTCAGCAGTTCATTCAACACCTGCAGTTGCAACCAGATAAAAGAGACAAGATCTAGAATGTACTGGGGCTTTTCTCCACAGAGCAGAAATTGCCTTTGAACAGTTAAAATATGCTTGAGCCTATTAATGTGTTGGGTTTGGCACATTAAAGGAGTGTTTCTCCCCCTTTTTACATCAATAATAAATGAAGCTCTAATCTCAGATAACAATTATTAGCAATGACACCTATAATGACAATCATTAAGCAAAAGGCAGTATTGGTCATGTTTGCTGGCCCTCACAGTAATAAGACATGCACTAATATGATGGACTCATGCGTCTTGTACAACAACCAGTAGACCTGAATATCAGTGTAATGATAACAAGCCTGAATTAGACATGTTGGAGCAACTAAAGCCAGATACACATTTGGTAGCTGACTGGCCCCATGTTAACTATTACTCTATAAAGGTTTTTGTTATAAAACAGTTAGCCAGCATACTTTAATGTAGCTATCTGGTAATGCAGAATCAAAAATCTAGCAGTGGGTGTAAGTAATTTGCAACATATAGTAATTTAAAAATGACATGTCTAACTTTCCAGATCAGCACCAGAATGTTGAATTAATTAGTCAACCATATCCAATCAAGACAGTGGTCAGAAGAAAGATAGGTCAGGGCAAGATTTGACACTAAAAGCTAAACAATGCTTCCATTAATTGTTCAAAGGTTTTTAATGCCTCCTATACATTTACCTCTGAGTGCACTGACTTTACCTCATAACAGGATGCTGGATGAATTAGCTGGCATTATCCAATGAAAACTGTATTTACTTATGTAAGATACCTTACAGCTTGTCCCTGTTAGCATGCTAGCGTCAGTTAACATTAGCCAGAAAAAGTCAGCTCAGTATTTATTTAACTCTTCCAGGGTAACAAGAAAAGTGTTAAAGTTTTTGATCACATGATTTTTGATCATTTAGATGGTGCAATAATGATGTGACAAAACAGATGAATTGGGCACTGACATTGGTAAATAATATCTAATTTGTTGATGTGCCAATGTCAATCAACAGGGCTATTATCATCCAATACTAATTGACCAAGATGTCATGCATCACTGGCACTCTTGCATTTGCCAAAATATAGTAGATGATTTCAAATAGAATTTTTTGATCCCATGATTCACAGACACAGCTCTAATTAAGATGAGTGATAAGTTGTATAATTATTAAACATCCAATAAACATAAAACATAAAATAATTTTTATTTCTACATTACAGTTGAATGTGGTGTCAGAGAATTCCTGCCTGAGACTTTAGACATACATGTAGAGGGCAGGTATGTGACAGTTCACTCAGATGTGTGTGTGTGAGCTGCGAGAAAGCTGTTATCTCTCACAATACAAACTGATTTCACCCAATAAGCCAACAAAGAGTGAGATGAAGTGTTCCATTTCAGTCTACCTTGAACACAGAAATGCTCTTTCTTTCACATTTTCTTTCTCACAAACAGTCTTTGTAACATATGACCAGTCATGCACAAACACACTTTTCAAGGTCAGAATGTAAAGAGAAGCAATGAGGCACTTCACCATGCCATCTGTCAGCCTAATGTATATCCACAGCTCTTTTTTAATCATTCTATCGGTCTATTATCTGTGTTCTCCACATCCCCTTTTCAATTTGTCCTTCCTCTTATATTGGGTCTTCTACTTATGCTGTTTTTAAGTGTACATTTATCAGTGAAAAGTCAAACAGACATTTTCACAGCTCACATTTTGAAGTGCTAGGGGAGGGAAAACACAGGTGTTACTATTAACTTTAACAATGGCTTTGTTCCAAATTTCCCAGTGAGTCATGGCTCTCTGACAGCGAGCCAGCATGCAATACTATTGTGAAACAGAAGCAGCTAAATAGAATTAATCTATCATTCATTTTATTATTTACATCTGGTCTTTCCTGATGGTCTAATGTGAAAATGTCCTCCTAATCTCTGGACATCCACCAGGTCACCAGATAAACAACAAGCTAAACAGTTTCAGAAGATGTTACTTTAAATTAACTTTCTTGCAGTACTTCTATTATAAGATTTCATTTTCTGTATGGCAAATAGGTAAAAAAATTCTGTGACAGAATTGAAGGGACAGAACCTAACCTAACACTAACTCTAGTCCTAAACCACCTTAAAACTTGCCCTAAAACTGGTAACTGAGTTCCAAGTCATCATTGATATAACCCTTAATCCCGTGTATCAAAATATGTGATGGATTATTCATTTATACATTGTCTTCTGCTTATCCTCATTAGGGCTGCAGGGGTCTGTAGCCTATCCTAGCTACCATAGAACAGATCAGAATTTGGTGTTCCTTCCCTTTTGCATTTACCTCAGTTCTTCTGTGAATTCAAGATGCCCAATAATTCACCCCAGGTCATCTGCTGCAGAAATTCTTGTTCTCTTTGTGACTCAAAGTCTTTTTTTATTTCTCTAACTTGGGCTGAGATCGTATTCATCTACGGTTCACCAAACCCTCATCAGAAGAGTTTGGTGGAAGGGCGTCAAAAACCCATGCTTAAGGAAGGGAAACAGGGGAAAAGGCCCAGGTATGTCAGGTAACACAAGAACTGGATTGAAAATCAGTGGCAACAGGTCCTATGAAACGGTGAGTTTAAATGTAAAACTGTTGGATCAAAACAAATCATTCCTTGGGGCTCATGATAAATAGAAGATACTATAACCTTAATCTATCTTTTTGCTATTTCCAAGTATCAACTAAACATGAAAAGAAAAACTGTGTCTGAATGGTATCCAAGGTGCCAGCTATGAACAAACATCTAACTGAAGAAAAAGTGAAAAGACATTAACAGGGACTTGCAATCGCTAAACATTGTTTAAGATTTGGTTGAAAAGGGAACATATAGACATCTAGATAAATATGATCCTTTATATTTTAATTTGCTTTAAAGAACCACATTTTATGTTATTATATTTTTATTTTTAAAAATAACATTTGTCGGGTAATACTGGTATTTTACTGGGTGACTGAAGACTATTTCACAACCAAATAAAATGTCAGAGCAACAGTGAGCTGTGTTGTAAAAGCCTTCTAAACTTTCAGCTTTCAGTGAAATTGAACCTGATTTTAGCCTAGATGGTTAGGTACCCATGAGACAGTTTTTGGAACCCCAATCAACACAAAATTGCTCCATTAGCAAACAACAATTGGTGAATGACTGAAAGTGGGTTTGATTCAAGTTTTCACAGTTGTCTGAAAAGATGACTTTTCACCTTTCACTTTTCAACCAAATCTAGCTATAAAGAGGTATCTTTTTGGAGGGTTTGAGTGATCATTCAGATTCATCCCACAGAACATCTATGGGTCCCTGACACCGGTTTCCATATTATTGGTTTTCCTGAATAATTGTTTTCATAAATAAAAAGCTTATAAATAGTACGCCTTACATGTGTTCCCTGTTTTTCCGTGCATCTTTTTTCTTCCTATCCTATAAGTTTTACATGACAGAATGGACAATTGATGAGGCAATTTACCATTTCTTTCAATGCCAACAGACTGTAATTGCAAACTATTAAATGCCAAAACAATAACTTGAGTGGGGGACTGTGTGTAAAAGGCTTGCTTTGCTGAGTATGTAGGCACAGCTATAATATTTAAAATTAAACTAAACTTCTACTTTAATGAGAATAACACAGAACCACTCACAAAGGCACTGTCGGTTTGACGTCTGCCATGTTCATGAGCGCCTGTTTGGAGTTAACATCCATATCTATATTGGATAAAAAGACATTAGGCAGAACAGAAAACAAGGCCACTTGGGAGTTCTAACCATAAACAATTAAAAAACAAGACAGGAAGAGACTCCACTGAGTGAATCATATCATTAGTCCAGGCAGAGCAAGGCCACATGAATAGCTGGCACAGCTGATGTCCATCTACACATCCAATTGTAAAATCACACAAGGGGGACGTTATTTAAGTTGTTTTAGTCTGCTTTAATGTATACTTTATTGATCCCCGTTGGGAAATTCCTCTCTGCATTTAACCCATTCACTCAGTGAAGCAGTGGGCTGCCATTGGGCACCCGGGGAGCAGTGTGTAGGGACGGTACCTTGCTCAGGGGTACCTCAGGGTAGCCGTTCAGGGGAATCGAACCCCTGACCTTCCAACACTTTACCTATTGAGCTATCCCTGCAACTACTTAGTCTAGTTGCAACACATTTTCTGCAAGCTGCTTTGCAACGTACCTGTCTTTCACCTCTAAAAAGCTTCCACATATTGGCTTGGTGGCTCAACATACTTCCAAATGGGAATTAAATGGAAATGGAAATCCACATGGAATAACTATCTTATTTTGACACAGTCTAGTTGATTCTGTGTAACAAAACAATAGAGAGATGGGTTCTCAGCCATTTGTCCCCCAATTGGTTTGTTTTTTTAACAGCCAAACAAAAATAAAAGTCATACCTCGTGAAAAAACACTGACACTTGACACTTTCCAGCAATTCCATACAAATTGCGTGAGATACAGTTACAAACAAGGCCAACGTTGTTCAACGAGATCTCAGTAGAGACATGCTGTTGGTGCCTGATGGACATTTTTTTTTTCAAAACATTCACAAGACTTCTTATGTAACTATATAAAAAATAAATAAACCAGAATTTTAATATCACATATAAATTACATCTCATTCTCCATATCTTCAGTAGAAAGCAGTCTCTAGCTATGAAAGTTCATTATCTGATAATGCATTGAGTATTCAATCTGACCTGGTTTATGTGCATTATTTTGCCGGTATTTTTTATTTGGCCCATAAATTTTTTAAATCAGTCATTTATTGTGCCAAGCGTTTATACTTTCTCTTTTGGCCAACAAGCACTGGAGCTCTTGACAGCACACACACACGATGTGTGTTTTTTGATGGCAGAGCCTGTACTTGCCAGCTGTCCTTGGATGTACTGGGGTTTGTGTGTAGTGGATTGGGGGCTGATGTGTCTACACCTGCAGGTGGGAGCCTTCTAACTGCCAGCTGTAACAGCAGGGCCTCCCTAAAAGCTTTGTGTGTCTGTTTGGCTTTGGCCATGTAACTGTGTAGAATCTGAAGCTTTTACAGCCCTGTAAGAAAATGAGAGAAAAAAATAAAATGTTAATGACAGCTTAACAAAAAGGTTTTACCATAAATAATCAGAGTAAAGCAAATGTGTCTAAAAAGTACCTATGGCTTAACGGGATTATAGAGCACCACATGTTCATTCACTTCACAAGCATGTTCTTCCTGATGCAACAAGAAGTACCTCTGGAAGTATTTCTCCGCTTGATGCTGACTGTTGTCTTTAAGAAACCAAACCTGTTGGAGTGAAATCTTCCAAACAGCTTTCTAGTTACTCCCCAACACTTTTTATAGAACAGAATAGAATAGAATAGAATAGAATAGAATAGAATAGAATAGAATAGAATAATCCTTTAATTGTCCCACAAGGGGAAATCTGGGTGTAACAGCAGCAAGAAAGACACATATACAAACAAACAGTACACAGGACACAGAACAGAAAAATACACAGTTTTTACATATTTACATCAAGGACAAAGGCTTTACTACAGAATCATAACTGAATCCTTAGGACACCAAGAATTTCCATTTGTAGCCACCAGCATTTGCTAGGACAAACAATTTATATTCATACCCTTTATTAGCTTCTTAATGAGGTTTGTGAGAATCCATATCTAACTTTGGGTGGTAATAGTTGTGGAATAAAATTAGACTTGCACTGGATTTGTACTAGCGATGATGAATATAGCATGCTTTCATTTCCTTCTCTGATGATATTATCAACTCTCAGTAGATCCAGAGACTTCCTTCCTGACATGATTTTGTTGGACAGTGTCAGGAAGTACAGTTTAGATCTCTTCCAGTGCTCCAATAGTTTAAAACTACACTTTACCAAGTCCACACAAAAAAGCAATATTCTCAACATAGCAAAACACAAATTTCATTGCAGGATGTAGCCAAAGACAATTGCTTCATCAATGTGTTGTACTCATGGCAAGTTATCTTGATACCTGTGCTGTTAATGATGGAACAAACCAACCATAAGTCTAGATATTTACTCACCAATCAAATCTAAAAATACCTGATGTTGCTGTGATCATAATTCTATGTCACAAATTCAATGAGAAAAAGTAAATGTAAACCTTAGTGATGACTATGCAAAAGTAAACAATCCAGCCTTACACTCATTGAAAAGTGAGCACCTCGGAATGATTTGTGTGTTTCATATGAACTGAGCGGGCAGCATTGCTTTCAAAATTTGCCAAAACCCAGGTTTGATTGCTTGCTCAAAACAACCCACACAGAATATAACTGTTTAGCTATCATTACATTACAAGACTCATAGACTACCAGTCAAAAGTTTTAGAACACTCCTATTTTTCAATTTTTTTGAAAAATATGCAGTTTAATGTCTGATTGCACTCTGAAATGGAAGCATAATAATAATTGGAGTTAAAAAAAAAGAAATGGAATCAATTTATAGAGCAAAATGTAGTCTAAACTTCTGACTCATCAACATTTTGGCACACATAACAGCTGAACACACCCGTGGCATTCTTTCTACAATAGAAATCAAATATTCTTCAGAAAGTTCTTCCCATATCTGTTGTAGAAGTTCCCATAAATGTGTGGCACTTGTAGGTTTCTTTGCTTTCACTTTTCTGTCCAGTTCATCCCAAACCAGCTCGATGGGGTTTATATCTGCAGACTGTGCTGGCCACTCCATGTTTTCAAGCTTACATCTTGTTCTTTTTTCCTGAGGTAGTTCTGGCATAGCTTGGACTCATGTTTTGGATCATTATCTTGCTGTAGGATGAACTCCTGACCAACTAGAATGTTTTGCATGGTGCTGCAGAATGCTGTGGTAGCCATTTTAGTTCAGGGGGCCTCTCACTTTGTACAAATCACCTACACTGGATCCAGCAAAACAGCCCCAGACCATCACACTTCCTCCTCCATGTTTGACAGTTGATGCCACACACTGTGGAACCATCCTTTCACCTACTCGATGACATCCTGAGTGATGAATCAGAGATTTCAAATTTTGATTCATCAGTCTATAATACCTTCTTCCAGTCTTCAGTAGTCCACTGGCGGTGTTTCGTATCCCAGGCAAGCCTCTTTGTCTTATTCTGTCTTAGCAATGGCTTTCTTACTGCAACTCGTCCTGTCAGTCTGCAGCTTGAAGTCTTCTCTTCACCATTGAAACTGAGACTTTCTTACTACGAGCACTATTAAGCTGTGCTTGAAGCTGTTGTCCTGTGAGCTGCCTATTACGCAAGTTTTTAACTCTCAGAAACTTGTCCTCTGATTCAGTTGTGACTTTGGGTCTGCCAGACCTCTTCCTATCAGAGTTTACCCTAATTTCTGAGTTCCTTTTGATGGTGAAGGAAACTGTACTCACTGAGACCTTGACTTTTTTTTGCAGTTTCTCTGTAGGAAAGACCTACATTTTTAAGTGTTATGATGGTCTGTCTCTCTTCCATTGTTAATTGCCTTTTTCTTGTCATTTTTGTAGTAACGCACTACGTTCTGAAGTACAATACTGTTTAACTGATGCTCACAAGGGTATGGTACCACAGTATGTTCCAACACTGCTTTTATGCAGACAGAGGGGTTGTATGTAATCTAGAAAAGTTGGAACACCTGTATGAATTAGCAGCACCAGCTTTCAAGGCTTGATCAACCTTCAGTGCTGCATAACAGCTTTAAATTGTTAACCCATTTTGTGTTCCCTGAAAAAGGCCTTTTTGTATAATTATGAAACTTACATTATTTTTCAGTTTTAGGTAACCTTAACTTTTTTTAACCTCTGGCAGTTCAGCACTTACCTTTGTACCATTTCAAGCTTTTCACTAAACTTGAACAATGTGAATTGCAATAAATAAATTGGGGTGTTTAAAGCTTTTGACCGGTAGTGGAACCAGTTGTATAAGTACAGTTTTTGGCACAGAGAAGATGTCCTTTACAGACAATTAACATATAGTATGTATGTATACATTATAAATGACTTAATTTAAATAATTATGTTAAGTTATATTAAATGGACATTCAACAGCCTGACATGCTCTGCAATGAAAAACGTCCAACCATAATTATTTTAAATTATTAATCATTATATAATGATTTTAATTACATTATTTTTTTCCCTAAACACTCAGGGAGCTGCGCCGCATGAAGCTTTATCACAACCATATCAAAAGACTTTTGAAATATCTATTCAATCAGTACAGCACAGTCTTTTGACTGACAAATAGGTCTTCAAATGTATATCACTCCTTTGAACAGTAGTTAAAATGCCATCTAGGTTGTTGTCATTAAATTATTCCAGGTCTAAAGTGCCCCCGAAAGAATTATGAAATTTTGCATCTTGGAAAGCTTTTTCTATGGACAGACCACAACTTTTAAGTTGGCTAATGTATGGTATTAGCAAACTGTTACCATTAACCATTATTTAGAAATAAAAAAAGACTCTGAAAGACTTACTAGAAGTGAAGAATTAAAATAAATAAATAAATAAATATACAGGTACTAATTTATGACTTAAAACTGTTTAACCACAGTTTTTTGTTCTTTGTTTTTTTTTTGCAGATATACCTATTGTTACTAGTTACATTTTTTCAGGTGTATGCTTTCCTTGTTTGTGACAGGGATCAACTGGTGCTGCTGAAGTTGCAACTGGAAACAAAAAACATCTGCATAAAAATCGAAGGGGAATACATTAAGAAGACAGAAAAGGGACAGGTGAAAAAGATACTGTGCTGTGTCTCCCTCTTATTGTCACCGGCAGTGTGAGATTGCTGGGCAATAAGATGGATGGGTTAGAAGTTCTTGTAAATAATGGAGCATACTTTGAACGAGTGTAGTTTCATTGACTTCAGAAAGAAGTGGCTACAGCAAAAAATATTCTTTTGTTAGACTTGACAGCTTTTAAATAGTTCAGTGAACAGAAATAAACATGAGAGCTGCAAGAAGAAAAAACTCTAGTGCTTCCTACTTTGATATACCACATATGCTAGTGACAGGATTTTTTTTTTTTTTACAGGACTCTCCTTTCAGAAGAATCAAGCATAGGGCCTCTGCTCTGTAACATGATGAGAGGATTATATTGGTGGCCTTGAAGGCTTTCTCTGACATCTAACTACATTATGCTTACTTCTGCAGCCATTTGAGGGTCAACAATCTTAGCTCTAGGGAAAACATTAGATAGTATCTTATTTTACTTAAGGAATGAACCAAATATTTTAAGTACAAAAATGCTCCCATTAGGTGGACAGCCTCAGAACTAAAATGGATAATACACCTGTAAAGACCTGCTTTACATACAAGATCTGCACCTCGTCCCTGTAGGCTGTCTAATCCCTTCCAGGTATGAGGCCGATAAAAGCTGTATTGTTGGCAAATTATATAAGTTACTCTCCAAAAGTTGATTCTGTTCATCTGGACGTAGCGTTTTGATATATAAGTTACTGTAGTCACAGTGCAGTAATGAGTAGAAAACAGGAGAAAGTTCAGTACACAGTCCTGTGTACGGTACCTAGCATCAGGGTGGAGGAGCTTGACTTACCAGTTTTCACACTCTGTAGACTAATATTAACTATAATAATGTGGCATCTGTGATGATTTTAGCTCCATCTTTCTCAGACTTTAAGAGTGTTTCAGGAGCGGAGTAGTTAGTCTGCACCAGCTCTTATATTTTGAGACACTGACAAGCTTTCCTGTGCTGTTTATCTGACTTCTTGTCCTCCTTATCTGCTCTGTGCAGCTGCAGTTGATGCAACTTGCAGAAAAAGTAAATAAATAAAAACTGGTTTAATTTTAGTAACGTGGAACAGGATATGTATTGGAATTGCAAGCAGCTGGGTGAGATATGAAACACAATGCAGCTGAAACACAACATAGCTGCACCTGCGGTGTTACCTGTGGGGCTACATCCACACCACAGAGTTCACCAAGGAGTTTACAAATTATATCTTTTGTGCTGTTTAAATTCTCCTCTCTGCCATCAAGACAATGTCATGGAGATATTTACCAAAATATTCCGAATTATAACCCCTAGTGCTTTCTTGCATTGTACTGTATTGGCTTATGTAAGTTATGGCGGATTTACAGCAGCTTAAAGGAGATGTGTTTTTTCTTCAAGAGATGCATCTCTGCAACAATAAAGTAAGGCGGCTTACGAGGAACTGGATCAGCAATATATATCATTCCAAATTTAACGCCAAGGCTAGAGGGACAGCCATACTCATTCGTAATAATATTCGGTTTGAGCAACATAAAGTTATTGGTGATCCATATGGCACGCTATCGCAATTTCAGATCACTCACCAGTTTCTTTTGATGTGGTATTAGCGACTCCATTTCGACCTATTAAACATTGGAGATTCAATTCTAGCATATTGATAAGGGACGAATATATAAAATTTTTGAGATCACAGTTTTTACTTTTCCTTGAATTGAATGATTCCACTGAAGTGTCGAGAGGTGTACTATGGGAAACGTCGAAAGCCTACATGAGAGGCCAGATTATAAGCTTTGTTTCAAATCTAAAGAAGAAAGAGCTATCTTACACGGCCAGTTTATTGAATAGGATCAAAGATCTAGATGGCAGATATGCATCAACCCCAGATCCTAACCTCTATACGGAACGTGTGAAACTTCAAACCAGTCTCAACTTAACCACCACTGCAACAGCTATGGTCCAATTAATCAAGACAAAGCAACGCTTTTTCGAATCCGGTGATAAGGCAGGGAAACTTCTGGCCTATCAAGCCCGTGCCGAAGCAACCTCAAAACTAATTCCAAAGGTCAAGTCTGCTGCTGGCGACATAATATCGGACCCAGAGGGAATTAATGAAGTATTTGTTCGTTTCTATTCCAATCTGTACACTTCAAGCTCTCCACCTCTTTCAGTTGAAACTCTCCAAAATATACAGTTTCCAAGAATAGATAGAGATCTGACGAAGGGATTGGGAGGACCAAGTACTGCAGTAGAGGTGCGAGAAGTCATTAAATCCTTAAACACAGGTAAATCGCCGGGCCCCGATGACTACTCGGCAGAATACTATAAAGCCAATTCTGATCTTGTGGCACCATTGTTGAAAGACATGTATAATGAAGCCTTTTCAAAATGTCAATTACCCAAGACTTTGTCGGAAGCTACTATTTGTTTAATTTTGAAAAAAGACAAGGATCCCATATTGTGTAGTAGTTACAGACTACTAAATATGGATTTTAAAATACTTTCTAAAACTCTTGCACTTAGGCTACAGCGGGTCCTGCCACAAATCATCTCCTCCGATCAGACGGGTTTCATGGCCGGCAGGCATTCATATGACAATTCAAGACGCCTTTTGAATATTATACTGTTAGAATCGCCCAATTTAATTCCAGAGGTTGTGGTATCTCTCGACGCAGAGAAAGCTTTCGACCGCGTCGAATGGAGCTTCCTCTATGAAGTGATGGATAGGTTTGGCTTGGGGGTTGACTTTATTCCCTGGGTTATTACATTCCTCGCCATCCACCTGTATCCGTACTAACAATAATTTGTCCTTGCCTTTTCTATTTGAGAGGGGCACTAGACAAGGGTGCCCTCTCTCACCCCTTTTATTTGCCATTGCTATTGAGCCTCTTGCAATATGGCTGCGTTCAGAGGACAGATTTAAAGGCATTACAAGGTTCGGGGTAACCCACAAACTCTCCCTTTATGCAGATGACTTGCTTCTGTACATTTTCGACCCTCTAAACTCATTCCCGGTGCTTTTTAACATACTGGACCAATATGGTACATTGTCAGGGTACAAGCTTAATTATCAAAAAAGTGAGCTACAACCCCTCAACTCCTTGGCCAGAGCTCTTCCCCACTCAATAGTACCCTTTAAGTGGACAGAAAACGGATTTAGATATCTGGGGGTTTTTATTTCTTCTTCTATACCTAAAATGATGAGGGAAAATTTTCTATCTCTATTAGACAACGTTGGGAAAGATTGTGACCTTTGGACTTCACTACCATTGTCAGTAGCAGGAAGAGTTAATCTGATAAAGATGGATGTCCTCCCCAAATTCTTGTATCTTTTTCAACATGTTCCTATTCTTCTTACTAAAGCATTCTTTGAGAAGTTAGAAAAGATCCTGTCACATTTCATATGGGGTGGGAAACAAGCTAGAATGTGTAAATCTATTCTCCAGTCCTCAAAAAATGACGGTGGTCTTGGCCTGCCCAATTTTAGACACTACTATTGGGCAGCAAATATACAAAAACTTTTACATTGGGT
The DNA here is from genome assembly GCA_015106755.1 of Etia nguti. Lineage (NCBI taxonomy): Eukaryota > Metazoa > Chordata > Actinopteri > Cichliformes > Cichlidae > Etia > Etia nguti. The sequence goes on from VUQG01011545.1 coordinate 40,910, forward strand.
TCACAATGATCTCCCTGTACCGGCCTGGGTACAAATGGAAACAGCATCTAGCTGTTACTTATTATCATCAATACTCAGCTCACCACTCCCCTTCTCTCCAACCCTTGTTGGGGAGAATCCGATAGCTAAGGAAGCGGTAACTATTTGGCGACAGTTCAGAAAATACTTCGGGCTACTCGGGCCGTCTTTGTTAACACCTTTACTAAAGAATTTCAATTTTGTACCTTCAAACACTGATGCGGCCTTTAGAAGTTGGAAAGATAAAGGACTTAGGACTGTTAAAGACTTGTTCAGTCATGACACCTTTCTATCCTTTGCTGACCTATCATCTAAATAAGAGCTGCCTAATTCCAATTTTTTTCATTATCTTCAGGCTAGAGATTTTGTAAAAAAGCAGTTCCCTCATTTTCCCAATCGGCCTCCAGAAACAAAGCTGGATATTATCCTACAGACGAACCCTCATCAAAACAGACTTATATCAGCTTTGTATAAAATATCAGATACATTGGTTTCCAAATCTATTTCTCCCACTAAGCTGAGATGGGAGGAAGAGCTACAGACAACCTTGCCAGAACAGCAGTGGGACTCTGCGTTAAGACTGATTCACTCGTCCTCAATTTGTGCCCGTCATGCTCTGATCCAATGCAAGGTGTTCTATAAAGTACATTATACCAAACGCAAAATTATCTAAAATTTATCCAACCATTAGGGATGTCTGTAACAGATGTGGACTATCA
>VUQG01011546.1:0-23373 GCA_015106755.1 Etia nguti
CGGCTACGAGCCGACACGGAACCCAAAGTATTAGCCAGAGGTCTCCTTACCACGGTTCGGAGCCGCGGACCTAGCCGAGGTAACAAGAGAGTGCAAACATGTTGAGAGATTGGCTGTGTTAGTTCAGTGACAGATTTATTTGGAAAGAAAACAATTTTCACTTGCAGTCGAAAATTAATGTGTACGCTTATGCCTGCATTTTTATTTTGTTAAATACAAACAAAATTGTAGCAAAAGTGCTTCCACGTGTCTGGTTAGAAAGAGCGTACCAGAAAGAGCTGTTTATTTGGTAGTTCAATGAAACTACTGTACTATACTGTACTATACTGCTGAGTGACTGTCTTCTGCTCGTCAAATACATTTCATTGCAATGTTGACCCTGTGCTAACTTGCATATGACAAATGAAACTGAAACCGAAAGGCTTCAGATAGTTAAAAGTGAGAAGAAAAATGCGTTTGTGTTTGCAATTTTGTCTTGTTACACAATATTTGGAATTAAATAAAACAAACAAAACACTACATTTTAGGAAATATTAGTGGGTGTTTTCGTGTTTGTTTTTTTGTACTACTTGGACACTAAAGTGGCCCTCCAATGAGATGACGGTGCCAGAAGTGGCCCGCGGCTCATTTGAGTTTGAGACCCCTGATTTATAGGATGCTTATTTAATACAATCACTCTGGATGACTTTAAACTTTGTGTTTCAAAGTATAGGTCAAATTATGACCTTTCATTGAAGACAAAAGGTGCTAACATTTATATGCAATACTAACCCCCCCCCCCCCACACACACACACACACACACTGCCATACATCCTCCTCTGCATTAGCAGTTGTTTTTGGCATGTGCAGCTTAGCATAGCTTGATGTGAATATGTCAACAGTGGAGTGTGTTGTTGCCTTCAGCACCTCTCTATAGCATACACAGATGCACACAGCCAGACTTTTTAAGAGGTTTAGAATGAGGGGGGAGGGAAAACTCACTGTATGAGTCACATGATGTGGTTGGCTGTACTTTTGACTGTGCTGTCATGCACTTTGACCCACAGAATAAATACTTTGAAAGAAAGGACTGGAAAACCAAAATGAATAAATATACAGAGTGGCGAGAACACGCGCACACACACACACATACTCACATGCCTATGTAAGCCTTTTCTGCTGCGATAAGAATCAAAAACCCCTAAAGACCTGAGGTTATAGAGTCTAACTCAATGTAGCGTTTTGTTTGTGCTTTCAAAAAGAAAAATGACACTATTACTGCCGAGCTAAAGATATTTTACACTTGTTATCTTCCCAGTTTTCTTTTTTCTCTGACAGGTTATTTGTGTCTGCAGTCCTGCCTCTTTGTCTGGCTCCACTCTTCTTCCTCCGCTGCTCTGACAGCAGCCCTAGGGCCAGCAGTTTCTCTCTCCACTACGAACGAAACCGGTGTCCACGGTTACCAGAGTTCAGATACACATAGCTCCCGTAGATTCAAAACAGGTCACCAGGTGCAGGCACAAAGCAGCGTGCAATGTGGTTTTGACGCATTAAAGCATGGTGGGCAATTTAGAGATGTTTCAGTCTCCTGAGGAAACTAAGCCTAAAATACTAATTTAAGGCTAAACTTCAAATTTTCCTTAGTGATGACGTTTAAATGACCGTGAACCAGTCCTTAGTTATGCTGCTAACAATTTGTTTTGTTGTATAAAACTTCAACAACGTCTGATAAAGAATGGTCCCTTTCAAAATATGGAAACAACAAACATGTTCGACCACTTAAGGCAGGATCACCCCGTCAAATCAAACCTGGCTACGAATGAGGAGATGCTCGCATCTGGTGATGTGCGACACAAATGTGAAGAAATTACTCTAACTAGCATTGCTAGCTATTCTCGTTAAATGCACTTCTTATAGCAGGAAAAGTAAACAGTGGATGAAAATGACTGATTTCCATCCAATGAAAATATTTTTGAGTGTTATTATGTGACAATATTGTGAAACTCCTGAAATGAGATACAAGTTTAGTTTACTTTAGTTCAAATGAAGAGTTAAGCAGATATTTTTATACTTGAAATGTACGCAAAAAAACTGCCTGGATTGCTTTTGTCCTTATAGTTGACTTATGCTGTGTCATTACTATTGCACTGTAATACTGTTGGTGGCACCTTGTGTCAATAGATTATCATTTCACATCATTGTGCCATCACTGAAAGTCACTCTGTGGAAAAGACGGGCCCTTTATTTATTTACACTTATAAATGCTGCTGCAATATATCTTCTGAATGTCAATAAAAAGTTCAGAAGATATATTGGAGATATACTGCCCAATAGGACAGGGCAATATGGCCAAAATATTTATCAAGATATATATTTGAAGATTTGCGAAAACGATATGACTGACGATATAATTGACGTGAGACAAAATACTTTACAACTCCACAACTTTAGTAGTGCAAAAAAAAACCCCCCATCAATTTATCTTCACTTAAACAAGCAGCTGTTTATATTTGTTTAGTTCATTAGTTATTTCCCCCCAGCATTTGCTACTTTTGTCATAAGGCGTGCAGCTATTTAAAGCTACGCCGATTGTTTGTTGAGTCAGCTTCTTTGGTCTCAGCACCACGCTAGTTGAAGCGGACGCCTCTTCACGTGCTTTAACAGCTTTGTTGTACTCCAACAAGTGCTTCTGCTTCAAATGATGAAATAGGCTTGTGGTGCCTCCTCCCTTCGCCACGACAGCCCGCTTGCATGTTCTACAAAACATTGTGCTTTGGTGGGTATCTGACGGACGAAAACCAAACCAGTTCCACACCACTGAAGCTGCACCATTTTTACAAACCAATTCTGGTTCATCTGTTTCATTCAACAATCCGCTTTTGCCCTTCTCATTCTTCGTCGCTGCCATGCTTTTTCTGCCATGTGCACACGAAAACAAAGCCACTGCGCATGCGCGTTTTACCCATATTCTATCGCGATATTTCATAGTCTTATCATTGCCTAACATTGTACCGGTATTACTGTGAAAGGTATAATATGGCCCAGCCCTAATGGCCAATCCTATCAACCTGTCTGCAAAATATCCAAATGAAACAAAATAATTTTGTGATCATCACCTACTAGAGGACAGCAACACAAAGTGAGTCAACTTTTAGCACAATGCATGAAGGGGGGAATTTGGAGAACAGCGAATTCATGGTTCATCTCTCTTATCTGCTAAGAGTTTATCGCTAATGTAAACTGGAGTCATCTCTATTAAAGCACTACAAAGTGTTCTGCATCTGCATGTGTGTTTGCAGATGTAGAATGATATCACGGTTTAGCGGACATATTATGCTTTTGATTTTTCTGTTATATCCTGCAACACTGGTGGATGTTCATATGAAACATGGCCAGAGTTTCAGATAAAGTCCAAGTAACTACTGTGAGCCAAAAGTTCAGGATTTGGACAGCTATTTCTGTTCTTGGCTCTATGTGATCTAATACAGAGAGGACATAGCTATTATGGTCATCTCAGGCACTAAGCACAGAAAACCTACAAAACCTGCTGTTCAAACCTTCTGTTTGTGAGAGGCAGCCAATCAGATTATAACTGTGTCAAAGGGACAGGAAAGGAAACTCAAAAAAGCTTATTACAAAGGATGAACTAAGATGATGAATCATTTTGAAGTCTGAATCATGCAAAGCTAGTCTAGTAGAGTCCAGGAATAAAAACTGTGGCAAAGTTGTTGATGATGATGATGAATAATTAGTCCCCTCTAAGTAGTTTGGTGACTAAAAGACGATATGTTGTTTATTTAAAATCTGGCAGCTGACCAACTGGTTGTAAATGTTTTTCAAACAGAAAAAAAGATGATAGACTCCTTTATGAGGCTATTCAGGGTTTACTGCTGGGCTCATTGGAGTTACTATCACTGATAATATAAAATGTTCATCCACTTCATATCTAATCCTCCACATGTACACACACACGCACATATGTACACACACACACACACACACACATATATATATATATACACATACACACACACACACCTCCTACCTGCTCTGACAGGCCAGCTGTGCCACTATCTGACAGCTCCAAGCTTCCCCCCCCACCCTTTCTTTTCTTTTCAAAGCTGACGGGGAGGTATGCAGCATTAGGTCGAGACATTCAACAGGTGCTGCAGCCAGCCAGCCTCAGGAGAGTATGGAGAAGAAAGAAGGAGGTGAGAATGTTTGGACCCAGAAACCTGTCTCATTTCACCGTCTTCTCTATGGCACCTTTTATCAGTGTGTTTAAAGAGACAGGGCAAGACACAACAGAATAAAAGTCTTGACAGAGCAGTGTGCTGGCACAAGTGGATGTGCTGTGTCGAAAAGTGTGTTTAACTGTGAGACAAAGTCAGCAGAACAGTGCAATTACAGGAAACTCTAACATACCAGATGGACGTCCTCCCATTAACAAATGGAAACTGGCCATCAGGTTGGAAGAGCATTAGCTAACCATCTGTGCTGTAGTTAGTGTGACATCGCTCAAACAAATACACTTTGTGATTTACTAACAGGAGGGTAGACTCAGTACACTTCTGTTACGCCTAATGAGGGTGAGGAGGGGTATATCTGGACTTAGTGCTATAAAAGGGAAAAATTAGCCAGAAATGACCACCTTACTGGACATACACCAGTCAAATCATACATAAAGCAGGAAGGTCTTCTTGTGTTTCCATCCACATGTTTGATCAGTATCACAGTTTTAATGGAACTCTTTCAGTTACATCATTCAGTTACTAGTTTATTTACTGAGCCTGGCTTAACCTCCAGATTTCTGCAGACGGGGACGAAGAGAACCGTCCCCCCTCCCCAGCCACAGCAGACTAGCACAGTAGCTTGGGGCAAGCAACAAAGTCCCAAAGCCAAGAGTCAAAAGCAGAAACTGTTCATAATCCTTTCACAGGCTCACCTTGTGAGTCTGGGCTGGCTCTCTTTCATTCAGACTGCACTAAACAGCTCCTAGCTTTACCTTTTAAGAAGGGGAAAACACGGCAATAAAATGACTGCTAAAAATCAAGATCAAAAATTACAAATGCTACAAATTAGGGAAAGTAAATGTGGCTCGAGGCCTTAATTAACTGAGGCTGTGATATCCGCATTGGGGACTTTATTATTAGTTATTAAGCTCTTGACTTTGAACTACAAACAGCAACACCATAATGAAAAAAAACTGTGGTATGAGGATTCATCCTCAAAGATTTAATGTCTTGAACAAATGGCATTTCAGTCCCTACAGAGTTAGCATCTGTCCCGACCTTTGACCCAGTCTAAGTACAGTTTTTATATATATAAAAAAACAAAAAGGAAAAAAAGTCAACATCTATAAAACATATCTACCAATATACATCCAAGTTATTTGATAATTGCTATCCAAGCTGTTTAAGCTGCATGACTACTTGAACTTTTTTACTGCTACTATCTTCATTCCGTTCTGTTGAGCTGTTTTATTCCAAATGTGGCGCTTTAAGGTCAAACGCAGCGTGGAATTAAGTAAAGCTGAGTGCACTTTGATTTAAATGTACAACAGAGCTGAAGTCTTCATTATTTATTAGTGTTATAGTCCAGCAATAAAAAATGTATATAGAGAAGTACAGAAAGAAGCAACTCTATGATATTGTTGTATAATGAAGAGATACTGACGGAAAAAGAAGGTTTAACAGCATATGAATGATAAGAAGCTGGCATCAGGGCATTAGAGAGTTTGAATGAGCCAGCAGCTGAGATTGGTTTAATAGAGCTATCAAAGCTGGAATTATGTTTGAAATTTATGAGGTTAGGAGGTCTCTGTCTGTGCCGGCTTCAATTATAAGAAAGAAAAAAAAACCACACACGAATACACACGTCATCCCCTCATAAACACACACACATACACACACACACACACACACACACACACAAGCAAAGAATAACTCTCCGTCTGGATCAAAGTGGACGGAGAGACTCAAAAAATAATCAGTTAATGCAATCTGGATTAATTCAATCAGAGAGACATCAAATCTCAACACGAAAGATACAGCTTGTGTGAGACAGAATCCAAGATATGCCACTTCATAACATCTGGTTTGGACTGGTATCCATTAATGTCAGTGACATTGTTAAATTAATTGGATGTGCTTTCAGAGGCCAATTAAATTTGTGCACTACTCTTACAAAGAGTTCAACTTTACAAGCAAATTCACATCACTGGCTGATTCCCAAGAAGAACACGACTGTCTGTACAGGTTTCTGCTGCAGGATAAACAGTAAAGATGAAAATGAATTCATAAAAAAAACATGTTTCGTTACACAGATAGGATATTAGAAACCCTGTGAGCTCTGCTATGAAATACATGAAACAGCCTCATTTCATCAACAACCAGAACATCAGAGACCTGCGTGGCATGAAGCATTCATCACTAGCCATTTCAAAGTTTAATTCAGTATGTATTCAGCCACAACAGTCAAGGTTCCACAACTTTGACAAAAGTCTAAGGTGTTGCCAAATGTTGTTTACAATATAAATTCTCATTCTGTCTGTAGCCGAGTTGGTTTTGAACTTTTTGTCATCCTTTCCAAACGGTTGCTGAATAAATCCATGGGAAAACTCACACCTGACTTGGACAAAGCATCAGAGAATTTTGTATTTTTGCTCACAAATCACAAATGTTACCTCAAAGTTAGTGTTGATTACTTTTGCAAAAATACAAACAGCCTGAATGAGTCAGAACTAAAAAAAGGCTTTAAAAGAAATTAATTTAAAAATCGTAAGCAGTATCATAACCAATGTTGGGGCACAGTTTACCTTGTTCAACTGATAATCACTAATCACGGAAGCCCAAATCATTAACCACGCTCTCCTGAAGCTCTGAAGCTCTCACCTATGCCACACAGCTACTCTGACTTAGCCAAACAAGGTGGATGGACAGTGCTCCAAGAACTCCCTAGGACCAGTAGATTTAACATTAGATTTTTTTAGAAGAAACCCAGTTTTTCATTCTGTGCAGGTTGAAGGACATGCAGCTACTAGTACTAGCTTTTTTAAATGGATGAGATAAATGATAATGAATTAATGAATGAAATGAATAACAATAAATAAATGAAAACAAATTGTATAATTTGAATAATTAACCTTTGACACTCTTAAGATTAAGAATGTCTCATTCTGTCATGGGTGATGATAGGTAGGGTTGAACCTACAACATGCAATACCACAGAGAAGGCTGCTGGCTGGGTTTGAACGCAGGACCCTCTTCCTGCGCTAACTACTGAGCCACTGTACCGCCACTGCCGTGCTACTGTACTACTGTACGATCTTAGATTTAATGATAAAAAGCAGTTCAGAATGTAGATCTTACAGAGAAAAGAACTGGATTTGGCTCAGCTTCAATTGATCCCATAATGATCCATTAAAATATGGCTGGATGAGTGTTGATTTCAACTTATGACTGACTCGGGACATCTCATATAAAAAGCCTGCCCAAGTAGTGATGAAGAAGCGCATGCAGTGACAGACTATATGTGGTTTAAAATCAGCGGAGACTCTGAATGTTTTATAGTATGTCCAGTCTGCTGTTTATGTTAAGAGGAAAACCCCACAGTCATTTACTGAGTTCAAGTCGACAACAACCGAAAAATGACTGAAGAAAAGGTGCAAAAAAGCAAAGAGAAGAAAAGGAGGACAGAAGCGCATTTGAAGAATTCTATAGAAGAGATGAAGTGTGTGTGTGTGTGTGTGTGTCAGCTGTCAACAGCAGCCTGTCAGCTGACAGCAGACCTTAATGAAAGTGGTCAGATCCTCTTTTTCTCTGACATGCACATGAATAAGGAAGAGCGTGTGAGAAAGGATGGCAGGAAGATGAAAGAAATGCAAAAGCAATGCAACAAAAGCAAAGCGATGTACCAAGTAATGCATTCAGCAACTGCTTGCTTCACTTTCTGATGCATCTGAGTCTGAGGATGATGACAACACATGAAAGATAAAAAATAAATGACTTTTGAGATTACAGCCTGATATCAGTGTATTTTTTTCTACCCAGACAATAATCAGAACAAAGCAGCTATAGAAAGAGGAGATGAGGGAGAAAGAGTTCAGATTATTTTCTTTTAAATATTGCTTATTTTCAATTTCATTTTTAAAACAGAGGATAAAAACATTTTTTTCTACTGTGGCTGCACTTTGCGTTACACAGGGAATTTCAATAACATGTAACATGTGTGTTTATCACATTTTTTTCAATCGCAAATAATGTATTTAGAGCTAAAATTTGCCAATCTCTGTTTTATCCAATAAGTTCAGTTTTGGGGGGGGGTTTGCTGCAAAATGAGATTATCAAGCATACCAACACTAAAACCTGCCATAAATGTTTCAAAATGATGGAGTCAGTCTGGAATTGACTGGGGTCAAGTTTGAAATTTTCTGCAATCGTTTCTGATGGTACAGCAATTAAACATGGCAACATGTTCATAAATTAGACAACAATCTCTTCAAGAGTGATTGTAATCAGTCCAAGTCCTATTGGACAATCTGTGCAGTTCCTTACAGTCAAAAGTGGTTGTGAGTGTGCAACACCCTCAATTCTGGACACTGAAATGCACTGAAAGTTGCAATTGGTAGCAAGGTGGAAAAAATTAAATGCAATCTTTGATTTTTTTTCCAGTAAATGCTAGATGGCTGCTGTCCTATTTTTTCTTATTTTACAGAGCCATTAGCTTGCTCTGAATTCGAAAGTAGCTTTGTCAAGCTCAGTGTGTCCAGCGTTGGTTAGTTTTTCAGTTAAGCCGCTTTAAAGTAAGTTTGCTTGGTCAACTTTATCTCAGGATGCTGGGGCATGAGCCTGCTTGTTCATAGTATTCCCTGAGTATTTTAATAGCACATTGTTATTTGGTGTCCCTGTATCAATACAATATCACCATGCAAAATATTGCAATAATATTATTAATATTAATAATTATTTTTTCCCCCACCCAAAGGTATCAATATCATCTTAGAGCTGGAAAAGGTTTGATAGGTCCATCCCTGTAGCATCAAAGCTGAACAAAGAGTAGTGTGAAGCCAAGCAACTCACAGTAAGATGGATTTTGTTGCAGCATCCTATTCAGTGATGCACAATACAGCATAATGAATTCCACAGTCCACTTAAAATTACACTTTAGAAATGGTAGTATACAGCACAGAAAGAAATGGTATCAATATGAGATACAGTGCACAGAAATGGAAGTAAGCAATAATATTGGTATATGTAACACCTCAGCTCAAGGACACACAAGCCTGAGGCATTGGATACATCAGTGAGCTATGGAATTGCTGATGTAATGCAAACCGATGGTTATAGTATCTTGATATGAGCGTGCACAGTCAGAGGGATGAATTTTCACACAGTAGGAACTAATCTATGAAGGCAGCTACACATGTGCACAAGAAAATGCATTTGTGCGTGCATAAAGTATGAACTCCACCCTGCATGTGCTCCCATATCATTCCGAAGCTAGAGCACAGTGAATAATGCCCTTCAGTTCAGGCCTTTGAATAAGCGTAAATCTAAATATTCCCACAGAGATCCTCTTTCGAGAAGAAAAGTAACTCCTGCTTTTCCTGGAGTTTGAAATATGAGTACTCTGCTATCCTGCTCTCCTGTCAGCAACTTTTTCTTCCGGAAAGCAGGCGTTGGATTCAATTGACAAACGGTGAAATCTGAAGTACATTTAATTATCCTGGAAAGTCCTTTTGCCTTTTTAAAGGAAGGTTAGCTGTTTCTAATGAAGAGCAATTTTTGGAGGATGGGGTTACATCTTCAAAAAGAAGTTTATTTTTATAAAGTAATTACCAAGGTTAGATTAGATTATTAACAGCACATACAATCAGGTGCCAGGTCCACTCTATATCATTTTTATGAAGTATAACATCACCTATGGCAGGTATTCACCCCCATCATTTGGTCTTAAAGAGAGTGTCTATTTTCACATATGGTTTTAGAAAAGATTTACACACACAGAAACACACATAGACACTAAAAATAAATGTTTTAGTTTCTATAGTGGATATTTGTGTAACGTTGACTCCATAAAACTGCTTCGATATTTTCCATATGTGAAGTAATAAACCCCAAAATCTCTACTCTACACTTTTCAAAGTTAATGGGATGGCTGATGAAACAACATATCAACCCACTGAACATCAGTTTTCCTCTTTACAGACATGAAATACTTAAAACTACTGGCCTCAGTTTTCTTAAAGTCACTGTATTCTGTCAAACATCTGTCAGACATAAGTCATATAGCATATAGCTTCATTCAAACATTTCCAAAAAATTGCAAACTTGGCTATTTGCCTCACAGCTCAGATATAATGCATGCAGATCAAGCGATTGTGGCCTGAAGCGACATAGTTATTTGTAAATAGATCAGACAAATACAGAGTAAAAGGGGGAGACCTGTGGTCAGGTGGTCATTTTTTCCATGTTATTATTTCAAATTAACAAGTGAAATGTTGTGAAAACAAAGACAGAGGCATCAGAGAATGAAATCATAAAAGCCCCATCTGCATTAAAATCAAATGTATGGAGTTATTTTTTGGATTTGTTAATAAGGATGAGACGAAAAAGATGAATGTGACATATGTGATTTGCAAGGAGTGTCCTTAAATGTAGTCAGCCAATGATGGCAAAGTTAGCTTAAAAAAAACTTGTTCCAATTTAAAGTGAGCTAAGAAAAATAGCACAAACCATCACCCACTTCATGTGCAAAGACCTCCATCCATGCAATGCTGTGGAAAACCAGGACTTTTGTTACATGCTGAGGAAACTGGGACCGAGGTATGATAACGAAACTTTGCATTAACTTGCAACGTGTGGACATAAAGAGCTATAGATTCCTATTTGACTAAAACAGCTCATTGGTGAGCTTCACCGGTAGTATTACACTAGTTAATCTGGACTAGACAGTAACACAAAGAGTTCAGTTTGTAAAGTTTAGATAACACTTAGGGTCTGTGGTGATGGCAGTGTTGTTTCGTCTGTCTACTAGGTGCCTAGGTGAGAGCAAGAGACCAATAATTTCTCAAATCAAATTAAATACCCGAAACAGACAAAGCTTAGGTTGGGTGGCATTATTCACAGTCGAAAAAAGGTGATTAGGCCCAATATTATTATAATAAAATACAAATACCATATCACTAAATGTTTGAAATCCCATTAATATCTATATTGTGAGTTAATACTGGGGCTCTGGTGATTCCCACTTCTAGTTTTACATATTATAACATTTCATAATCATAATTATTGATTAATTAATGCATAAAACACTTAAATGTTGTAGCTGGAGATGGCTTTAATTTCTCCATATAATAGTAAAACATATTACATTACAAGACTTCTAATTCACAAACTGAAAAATAAGTAATACAACATTAAAATCCTGTTTCAAATACTTAGTGTTCTTTCAGTAGCTCCCTTTGAGGCCTGCCACAGCAGATTATCTGCCTCCATCTCACCCTGTCCTGTCACACCAACCCTCTGCATATCTTCCTTCACTACATCCATGAAATCTTCTCTACGGTCTTCCTCTTTTCCTCCTGCCTGGCAGCTCCATCTTCAATATCCTTTGTCCTTTACACATACATTTGCCATGTATCCACGCTCCTTCCTCTGCAGATGTCCAAACCATCTCAGCCTTGCCTCTCCAAACCACTCACTCTGAGCTGTCCCTGTGATATACTCATTTCCTCTTTAGAGCCCGTCGGGATTAGACTGTATCTGGATCCAAAACTCTTTCTGTATTTTCTACACTCCTCCATCAACACTCTCAAAGCAAACATTTCTTCTGGAGTTCTCTTTCATGGCATGAAGCTGCTCACAGCTTTAGTCTTGGCCTCACTTCAACAACTCTTTCCCATATCTTCATGGTATGACTCATTAGCTTTATCCCTCTGTAGTTACTACAGCTCTGCACATCACCCTTGTTCTTGAAATTTGGTTCCAGTACACGTCTTCTTCATTCCTCAGATATCCTTTCACTCTCAAGGACTGTGTTAAACCAATCTGGTTACAAAGTCCGCTGCTTTCTCTCCTAGACATCTCCATACCTCTACATGTATGTCATCTGGACCAACCACCTTTCCCCTCTCCATCCTCTTCATAGCTGCCCTCCCTTTCTCATTACAAATCCTCGGCACTTCCTGATTCACTGTCCTCCATCCATCCTCCGCTCTCTCAGATTTTCCACATTAGGCAGCTCCTCAAAGTAGGCCTACTCCTTCCATCTTCTCAACACACTCTGTCATTAACACATTTCCATGTCTGTCCTTTATCACCCTAACCTGCTGCACATCCTTTTTAATGGCTAGTATTGGTCACAAAAAGAAAACGTTCTTATGAGCACAGCTTCCTCACTCATCTATCCTGTACCTAGCTTTTATCCAGAAAATGACAAAACTAAAAGAGAAACTTCATCATCTATGCCCTTCCTGCAATCAGTTTGTTATATGAGACAACTTATGGATTTCCCATGTATTTGAACTATTTCTGTTAATAAAAAGTCTAAAACAAATGGCAAATTATTTACGAGGCTAATGATTAAAAATATTAACCATTAACAGTACTATGTTTGCTGGATGATTAAAAAGTAACTACTGTCATTTTCTGAGCAGCTTTTTGTTCCAACACCAGCATTTTTAAATGTAGAGCAATATTTCTGCAATGGAATAGTATTACTACATGTATACAGATAACTGCCATCTGTATCTGATGTACTGTGTTTGGTGCCCTATAAGAGGAAATGTAGACTCAGCTGATGCAGTTATATAGTTGTGTATATCCCGTAACATACCTCACAGACTGTGAGCAGGAAAAACCCAGAAAAGTCTTTTTGTGCTCTGTTTGGTTTGTGTGGCACCTGCTGTCATCCATTGTGTTGTGACTGTGTGGTCTCTCTGCATGGTGACCTGTCTGCCATCATACTATGTGTCAGCTGAGTAGGTGGAGTGTGACAGCGGGCAATCTGGCAATCTTCTCGCTGACAAGACCTTCAGCTGGCCAAGTGCTGTGTGACTGTGTGTGGCCTCATGCATGTTTTTGCATATCCTTTAATTTGCATACCTCCACAGTGCACATAGGCTGTGTTTGTGTGTGTGAGCAACAGCGATTCAGTCACTTTTTTGAGCTGTACACTGCCAGACCACTTACTAGTTGTCTTGGAAACAGCCCTGTCGTCATAACTGGGATTAATATAAATTGCTCACAATTTATAATACTGAGATTCCCATGTTTAAAAATGTTCCAGATGTCATGCCTTGTTCCACATGTGCATACTGAAGACAACAGTCATGTTTTTAAATTGGATGTTAGAGAAAGCAATAGTTTTCTTTAACATGTACACCTCAAGATGTGAAATGGGGACCAAAATTATTATATTAATACTTCAATTGAAAAAGTCGCTTTTATTTACTATGCCGCACACAAGTGAAACTATTTGCAGAAGCTTTTAAAATTAAAGACTCTCTTTTAATCAGTTTACTGTAAATCTACAGTATTGTGGCAGGTCTTCTCATGCTATCCATCTGCCCTGGAATGGTAAAAGTTGATTTTAGCATAAGGGTACAAACAAAAATCCCTCATCCCTCAATTTCATATAATGTAATTCTTGAGAGACTCAAGAATTCATTGCCTATATTTCACGCTCAAGTTAATCAGATAAAACAAAAACAATATGAATGGCAATTGCCAAATCAGTTGGAAAACGCATGTTATGTTACACAATGACCAACTAGCCAAAACAAAAACTGCTCTGGGGCCACAAATCTAGGATGAGTGCCAAGTTATTTCCATAAACACTAATCAGCAAAAAATTATATCAAAAACACGTATACATTAGGTGAATAAAGCTCTCGTTAGAGTGCAACTGTCTCCTAGGAAACCATGGGTCCTAGCATTTTTGTCAAAATTGCTGACAATGTATCTTTTGGTGGCTGTGCATTGAATCCCTGGACTATGCCATTAGCAACTGAAAAGAAAAACTCATCAAGTGAAAAATAAAAATAAAAGAAAGCACAAAAGTAGTGATTACATTAAGGGTCTCTGAAACCAGATGAGGCTTTCGCTTATTGGCCAATCCAACAACAGCCGGACAATCAAGACAATGACATTAAACAGGCAACTTGTGCACAATGGGGAGATACAGGGTCCATCAGACAAAAGGCAAAACATTATGCCCCAGGATGCAAATGTGTTGGTTATTTATATAGATTTAACCAATAAAACCTTCTTCAGGTTTATGCATTCCACAAAACTTTGTAAAAACAGCTCAGTAACAACAGAGGAATCAAATAGGCCCTGGTCTTTACTTACATCCCTTGTACTATTAGGCATCTTGTGGCCACAGTAGGCTATTGTCTCTGGAAGCAGAATTAGCGCTGCTAAATTAGCCTAAATTTGCATGGGGTAGGTGTTCTCATGGCTGTGTCTAACAATGGCTGGAGCCTGTAAAGCTGAGAAACCAGTAACTTTTTTCTGGTTGTCTACACATGCGCATTAAACCTCTGGTCTTTGTCGGAAGACTGATGGGAGACCAGCATGCTAGACAAGCTGCCGCTGGCTCTGCTTTCACTACTCTGATATAAGTTATCATTTGCGCTTTTTGTTGAAACAGAGCTAGTGTTTGAAAGTAAAAACAATCACTCCAATTTATTCTCATTTTAATGAAAGCCTTGATTATGAGGAGAGGAACTCCTGCCACATCCAGTTTAATAAAACAAGCAAGTTTAACAGGTGCAAGTTCCAAAAGAGTGGAGCAATTGTGCAACCCATCCATTGATTATAACTGCCTTTCAGGGATTTATGTGCGGGTTAATTTAAGTTTTTTTAGCTTCGAGAAAACCCCATCTGCCTTTGAAAGTTGCTCACTTTCTAAAATCTACCTCCTAATAAGATATGTACTACAGGCACTGAGAAAACATCTCTTTTTGTTCAGAATCCCAAACCAATCTCCCTTTGAAATGAGAAAGCTTTGTTAAAAAGCTTTATGTGAGTGCACAGACCTGATTTTCCCCCTTTTGGCAAAGGAATAAAGAATGCATTTCTTCATATTCTTCATCTCCGTGTGTAGAATGAAGCCCAGACATCAGATCACAGCTCTGAAAGTAATTACTCTATGGCACAAAAATCCTTCCTCCATATGGCTGCAAAGGGATCGGAGTGCACACGTGGTCGAGTCTGTTCCACAACGCACATTCCATTCTCCTAAGAGGAAGGTGCTGCATAAGAGCAAGTCTTTGCAGAAAGAAGTGACAGCAAGAAGAAATTAAAGCCTGACTTTTCAGAATCATTTACTGGCTCGCAAGAAGCAGACTATATTTGGGCTGCAGCCAAATTACATCAACTTAAGCCCAAATTAAACTAAAGCAGAAATAGTGATTCTTGTCTATAGGACAAAAATGTTGTTTCAATTGGCTGAACACAGCAACCCTGCCATGGTTACATAGTGATGGTAGATGACTTCCTCTATATTTCTTAATCTCACCATGTATTGAATCTAAAGCTTCAGCAGACCAACAGGTCACAAATCGAAACTGAAACCATCCCTGGCTGCTTATTTGTAGTTGTAAAAAGTAAGTACATTAACCTAAGCCCTGTATAGTTTTGAGGTATTTGAGTCATTTAAAAGCCCTTTACTTTCACTAGCCACACCTAGACCTGGATGTGACTAGTGATGTACCAGGTATGTCTAGAAAGCTTTATTCCCTTAATAAATAAACTCATCATTTAAAAAATGTATACCGTATTTTTCGGACCATAAGGCGCACCGGATTAAAAGGCGCACTGTTGATGAACGGATCGGTTTTCATACATAAGACGCACCAGATTATAAGGCGCATTAAGCAAAACTAAACAGTCAGATAAGTCAAACCTTACTCAACTCATTCTTCTTGCTTCCTCCACTTTCGTACCATTGATTCATTAATGTTGAATTCTCTCGCAGCTGCTCTATTGCCATGTTGTTGCAGTATATTAATGACTAACCTCATATTGTGGATGGATTATCTCAGTTGTTCTCCTGACTGAAGTTTGGTCCGTTTACAGCATCCTGCCATGCAATTGCATTTGTCCCTAACCGTCGGGAACCCTCCCGTTAACTTTTATCGAGTGGAAAAAAAATTAGCATTCATCCTCCAGCTTACCTGTGTTTATGTTATGCTAACATAGCTGTGTCGCTAGCGATCACGTTGCACATCATTATATACCAGCTAGTACAACTTCAGTAACCCTACAAACATCGCTGCTGTTTAGTTTTCTGTTTGTACGTTTTAATCTTTTCAGAAATCTCTCAGTCAGAACATGGTATATTATGTTTAGGTGGAAACTAGTGAGCTTACTTCCTGCTAACTTCTAACTCCGTTAAATTTAATAAATTCTGTTTTTGTGGATGCCTGGATGTTAAACTTGATTGTTACACCTGGTAAAGCAGCAACGCTGACCATTTTATTAAAGATGAAAGAATTTAGACAGTTTTTAACTCGCAGTGTTCGTTTGACTTTGGGACCTGAAGCAGACGGAGTTTTGGACCCAGATTACTCCGCGAGGCTCCTGACTACGGCAGCCGTAATGCTCCGACAATCCATCAAGCGGTGCGGCTTCGTAGCTTACCAAAGTTGTACTAAAACATTTTTTGACAGATTTTTGAGCGCAGTGTACCACATAAAATCCGTTCGAGATCAGTAAGCACAACCAGAATTCATACATAAGGTGCACCGGATTAAAAGGTGCACTGTTGATTTTTGAGAAAATTAAAGGATTTTAAGTGCGCCTTACAGGGCGAAAAATACGGTACACCGTGAGATATACAGATGTATTATGTGAAGATAATTATCCTTTTTTTATTTCCATTTCCACTGTATCACTATACACTTTTATCTATAAAGGTCATATTAGACCTAAAGAAGAATTTAGAAGCCATATTGGATAAAAAGGACTGACCGTTTTTTTGAAAAAAGAAAAGCTGAATTAAAAACCAAATCAGTTTCTTAAAGTTACAAACGCCCTTTTCAAGTTATTCCAACTATAGGTTGTGGATGTTTACATCTTTGATTAAGCCTTTATATGTAAACAGCTTAGCCCAGTTGCTGTTGACATGCGAAGGCTTACAGAAATAAAAAAATTCATTTCTGTACTAATGAAGTCAAAGAAGTCACATTGTAATAAAGACTAAAATCCTTAGATAGGGTTTATTTCGTATTTAACCTGAAGACTGTGATCACAATTGCCAAACTTAAATAACCGAGTATAAAAGTGTAATGAATTAATAAACGGAATAAAACACTGCTTTTCATTAACTGCAAATGCCCAAATATGACATATATTATTATTATTATATTGCAGCTTCATAGTCATGTCCGCTACGCCAGATAAGGACAGGTAATGAGTGGTCCGTCACTTTAGGAACGTATTTTTTTTAAATTTTTTTACTAAACCTAAAACAAACAAAGTGTAATAGTGATTTGGAAAAATGACAGCACTTAAAAATGATGACTCACTAACTGACGAGAGCAGAAATTCCTCCTACCGTTTGTGCAGTTCAGAAGACAGTAACATCACATTTCAATTGGTTCAAAATGAGCTTTGATGTGTGTCGAATAATTTTACTTTAAAGCCGAGAAGGACATAGCTGTTCATTTTTAAACATGACTTTTGTAATTAGAAATACAGTTAAGAAGGAAAACCACCAATCTTCTCCCACAGCTGGTGAAAGCACCTATTGCCAGCTCAAAATGGAAATCAGGCTTGCCACCGTTGAGAGAGCATTTACAAGAGTGAAAATGAGGGCAGTCATCCAGAAGATGTTTTATTCTTTTCACATTAGCTTCTATCAAATTCTCTTGTTAGAGCAATGCGTTGTCACCAGAACACCAACACAGGCAGCTATATCCAAACACTCTGAAAGCCCTGTCACTGCGCGTTGTTTAAACAGCTGTCAAGTCTCAGCAAATTAGGAAGGACAATTTTCATATTAAAAGAGCTGCTAAAAAACACCTAAATGCTAATCTAACAGTGAAAGCAGGCCAGACTGATACAGTGATGACTGGATTCAGATATTTCTTTGAGATTTTTCTTTTTAGCAAAAAAAAAAAGGGGAAACAATTGGTTGAATTACTGATTAGATCGACACCAGTTTTATATTTTGATCACTGACTGGTTGAATGTTAAAGTCAGTTTTTTCAAATAGTGTGAAAGAAAAAGTGAAGCTTGAATACTAATCGATTACCAAAAATTACTGTCGGATTAAATACTCATTCACATCAGTATTGATACAAACAGTGCTGTCTTCGCCTCCTTCAGCTGACACACTTCGCATGACACTGCTGCAGACAGAGAGGCACGCACTTCGCCTCACTAATAAATTAAGTAGTTAATGTTCATAACACTGGCAACACTGGAGGAGGAATTTCAGAGGTCAGTAAAGCTCCTGTTTCAACAACAATGAAGTATTGAAGAGTTTTCATCGGTGTTAACCTGGCTGACACTCACATTAACATTAGCCATTTAACTTTTAGCAATTACCCCAGTAGCCACATTAGCTGTTGGTATAATCATCGCTAATGTTGGAGCAGGGCAGCAAATGTTATCAAGTCCTGCCCGTCTGCAACATTAACAGACAGTGTTAATTTAAGGATAACACAATTATGTGTCTAAAAGGCTCCATGTTTCTCCTGAAGCCCCAGACTGAAGCTGAGAAAAGACTGGCAGTTTATCTTACCTACACTATTTAAACTGACGCCAAAATGCGGTGCCAAGTTACAAAAGCACAGCACGACCTCAGAAAACCAAAAAATGTTGTTTTTGGGTTTTTTTTCCCTCCTCAACCTTAAAAAAATCTTATTATATATGATGTATTTATAACTTAAAATGACGTTACTGTCTTTTTCGGACAAGTTGAAATAACTTGAAAGCAATGCAATCACTGATGTTAATCTGTATTTTTTTTAAAAAGCTGCTAAATATTTCGCCTTTTACCCCTGACCACGACTTAAGTGGACTATTTCTTGTTGTATACTTTCATGTGAGAAAGAAAAACTGTGGAAAATATGCAAACCTATTTTTCTCTTTTGTTTTTTGTAAAGGACAAAATCTTTCGCTTTCATATAAAGATTTTTAACATTTAAACAACTTTTAATGGTCCAGGAAATTAATCACCGAATTTAAAAATGAGCTTCCAGCAGATTACTAACGAAATCTTTAATTTCAGTTTAAATTTGTTGGCATTATTAGAAAGAAGAGTCAAGTACTTACTTAAATAAATAATATAACCGATTCTGCAGGGACTACAATTAAATGTTCTTTATGCCTAATTATGGACAAAATGGAGCCGATGTGTATAGTCTTATCATTTTATGCCTGCGCTGAAACCACATCTCCATTTCTTACAATTCTTTTTATAATTCATGCTCTAGAGACAAGAAAACCTCTTGTCAGGCTACACACACTCATGTGCCAAGGGCTTTGAAAAGCTACTTAAATCCTCACTAGCCACAATGTCAAAGGGACAAAATATAAAGTGTAGCCTACTTTTCTACAGCCGCAATGGGACTCTGAAAAGGTGAATACAGCCATGTTATTAAAGAGGGTCCTTATAAAGCGGCCTTGGCCACATCTAATTAGAATGTAAATGTAGTGCGGGATGGGGATGGATCACAGAGGATAGACATTGGCATTTAGATTATGCTGAGACTAGATTACTGATGACACTGTGTGTTGGTGAGATAGCCTTTTTGAGAGCGGTCTGGCAACTGACTAATTGTGTTTCACCACTTGCAATGTAGGCCACTGCTGTTATATTGCTGGTAATTAACTAAGTGAAAGAGAGGTAGATTGCTGCATGTGGACAACGCTCACAGTCGTTAACACCAAAACATACATACCCAAGCACACATGCACAGGTGAGAATATATGTACTTAAACGCACACACTCCAGCAATCCGGCTCCTCTTGTTGTACTAGATTGAAAGAATGATGTGCTTCTTTGCGTCAAGCTTAGTCTGGAAGCTGCTCAGAATAAATCCTCCCTCAATTCCTCATTGAGGGCATATGCCATGAACAGAAGACCAAACAGAAAACCAAAGACAGAATGGAGACAGCTAGAAAGAGGAGGAGAGGGGGAGAGAAAGAGACAGTGGAGAGAACGGAGAGGGAAGGAGGGAGGGTGAGTGCAGGGAGAGCAGAATGGAATAAATTGAAGCTGATCTGGTGCTCTGCATTCTGAGGAGGCTGGATTTGCATATCTGTGCAGCGGTGCAGAGGGAGAAATGTGTCGGTGCTGACAGCAAGCTGAATATCTTAAACCTCCGCTGACACCCCTGCAGGCACTCTCTCCTCACGTATTCTGATACACGGTGGAAGGAACACACACACACACACACACACACACACACACACACACTAGATTTAAGGTCAGGAGATGGGAAGCTTTGTGCATTGCTTTGTTCCTGCACAGTGATGTACAGTAGTGCTTGTTGTTTAACAGTCAGTTCAAGTACAAGACTGATCTCTAGGGAAAGGAACCAGTGAGGCAGGCCATTCACTGCTGCCACTCAGAGACATAACTATTCATATATATACCAATGTGTGTGTGTAAATATATACATATATATATATACATATTTCTCCTTATATGGTGTAAGTGAATTGAATTTGTAGGTTGAGCAGCAGAGTTGAGTATGTGGGTTACACCCATGAAAAACTTGCCATTGCCAAACAGTTTATTCTGCTACTACCTCTTGTTTTGAGCTGTGTCTTGTCCACACTTTAACCCTGGGATCCAACTGCTGTAGGGAGAATGTGGGCTCATCGCTAAACAGTGCTAATCAGGCACCTGATTGTCTGCACCTGGGGTAACAGAGGCTCAACCCACAAACGCAATTTCCTTCACTGTATATATAGACAGACAGAGCTATACTGTATACATATTAGTATATTAAGCCATTTTTGGGGGGCATGACGCTTGGCTTTCTTTCCAAGAGTTCAATGATAACACTGATGTTATCTCGCGCTTGTGCAGTATCTCTAAAATCAGCTTTGTGTAGAATAAAGGGAAGAAGAACTAGCCTTGCACTTAAAGAAAACAAGTTATTCTAAGCTCATTAAACAACATATTTGCAGGACAAGTAATTATCTTTTCTGATGTTCATTACTTTTTCTCAGAGTAGGGTTAGGGTTCAGTCTTAGAGGTTCCATAAATCTGCACCATTTATGAATCTTCCGTTTTCTCTTCTGACTGAGTAGGATTTGACCAACAACAATGAGCAAATGGACAGAGAGAACACAAGTACATTATTGATTTTGCTCGGATAATAGATATGTTAATGCACTATACTAAATAATTTAGTAACATGTATACCATTATAGTTTTTTTGCAATATGGGCAAATAGGCTGTGCACGAGCTGCTGAGCTTTACACCTAATATCCTAATGCTTTTTATTTTTGTAATATCACACTATGTGTCTCCGGGGTCCTTTCACAGGATTATATGATATCTGCATAATGCTAGCATGAAGCTCTTTGCAGTACACTTGACGTCTTTCAAATACTTAAAATCCTCAGTGGGTGAGTGGAACAAAAACCTCTGCTTCAAATGGCTGAGACAAGACATTTGACGAGGATGAATTATTTCTTTTGACAGACAATTTCAAAGACCTAACACTTTGCCAGACTATCTTCATGCTGTTTATCAAAAAAAGCCCGGAGGGGATTTAATTTGGCAAGTTGTGCTCTTGCACTGCCATCAACAAGAATCAGGGGAACACATTTTATTTGCCTGACATTGTCTAACTGCCACCATCATTCTCTGATTAATCTTACACCGCTCGAGGATTTATCTATCTGTGTGCTCCATGTGGTGCTCCACGGCTCAAATGGGAGAGAAGAGCACAAGCGGTGCCAGGGTTGGTGCTTCACACTCCCACTGCACATAATTCTTACTACTTTGGACAAAAGCCTGCACCAACTGGTGTATGTGTGTGTTAATGTGTGGGTGAGAGGAGAAGTTCTGACAATAACAACAACAGTTGAGGCTTTAAATGCGACCAAACCCTGTTGGTCGCATTTTTCTACAAAACGCTTTAGCGTCAAGTTTGAACTCATTTCACGACTGAGCTCGAGCACCCATCTCTAATATCAGGAATCCCTCCAGTCTGGTTAAACTGATCATTCAACTCAAGGTTACAGCTGGGTGTCTACGCAGCTGAGAAATTGCTGATGGACCTGTCACACGTGCTCGAGATAGCGAGAGAAGAATGTGAACTTGTGAAAAATGCGAGTATGAATATCAAGGTGTAAGTACTTGTGTGTGTGAGACTATGCTGAAGACAGTCTAAAGAAGTGGACAAGCTCCCTGGCATGCCTGAGGCAGAATGACATTGATCCAGCAGATCTCTCTCCATCAGTCTCCCTGACAGAGGGTTGTTCATAAAAATGGAAATTGAGCTATGTTATTTTCACGTGTGCCGGCTGACACTCGGCACGCTGGCAAATCCATCCAAAAATAAATATATCCACACACTGGTGTGCAAAAATAAGGTGTGCAGCTCGGCGAAGAAGTGTGCACATATTCTGTGTAAGATTCATTAATATCGTGGCCCCAACATCTCCTAACAGTCAGGGGAAATGTGTGGTGTTATTTGAACATATGGTAAATATACAAACATTTCCTCCACCAGTGTTTCCCTCTGCAATTCATGCAAAGGAACACTTCAAACATATGGAGAGCAAATAAACTGAGAAGCAGCTGAGAGAGGGAGCACACAGGGTTGAAGGAAGTAAGAGCCCTTTGCTGATTAACAGATTGCTGTCACATGTATGATGATTATACTTAAAGGGTCTAACATATCAGTAGCGCACGGGTGGCTGCAGAGGCGGGCGGGGTCGATAATTATGGCAAATATGCCCCAACATGAAATTAGCTCTGTTATTTGCATCATTTGTTAGTTTAGCAATGTTCCGTGTCACATGCTAATTACCCACAGCCACTGCAGACATGTGACAAATGCTCAGTGAACAGACACCAGGCGTGCCGGCACCGTTTCATCATTATTTCAAAAGCTGCGGCAGGCACGGGTTACACGCTCATGTTTATTTTATCGCAAAGTTACAGCAAATAATGATCTATACAGAAATCCCGAGAGTGAATCCATTTATCACCTAGCTCCCGTTTTACCGTCTCATCAACGTGGACAAACTGAGGATCATCTCTAAAAATAGACGGATACTTAATCAATTTAGCTCCCCCTATGTTTGTCTCCTTCAGCAATGAAGCAGGCTTAACTGTAGGGTAGCAGATGCTATTGATTTTTTTTTTTTTTTTTTTTAAGAGGGGGGGGGGGGGGGGACAGGGGGGGGGA
>VUQG01011547.1:13562-32012 GCA_015106755.1 Etia nguti
TTAAAGGTTAATTTAGAGGTTTATTATAAGGGATTGTAATGTCTTTCACTTAAGAACCTTGATTCAGTCAATTAAATGTCTGCTGAGATCAGGGAAAGGCAATAGTCTCAATCTCAGTCACTAAAACAGAGCACTTCCAATGTGTTCAGCAATGACGCCTCCTCTCACAGAAAAACTATGAACAAGTGGGTCACAGGAAAAAGTTAAACGGTTGCAAAGTAGACAATGGCATGTGTCTGATCAAATGTGGTCTTTACTGTGTGTTTACTGAAGCTGTAAATGGTTATTTCATTCAGTGCATCAGAAGTGGTGCCCGAATCAAAAAAAAGACCCATTTATGAAAGCCGAGTGTCACTTTAACAGACTGTTTTTCTATTTCCGAAGAGTGAAACGATGCTCATGAGTCCTGCATGAATTGATGGCTTCAATACTGTTTTTCCTCCTACTCCTCTCGCTATACTATATCTTGTTTCAAAGGCGAGAGCAGCCCAAGAGGGTGCTTGTGTTTTTCTTCCTTTGTTTCCAGTCTTTCTGTATCAGAGTGAGAAGGTGGTAGCAACTCCCACAAGGGAGATAGAGCTGGAGTTGTAGACTGCTGGCAGAGCGCTAAAGCAAAGAAATGCTGCACCGTCTGACCAGCGACATAAAAACAATGCCCCTCCTGCCTCCTTTACCTTGTCCTGCTTCATCTGCAAAGCAAACTGCGTGCCCTGCAGCCATAGATTCCTCCTTGGTCACCTGGCTGTTCTTACTGTTTCACCAGCCTGTGAAGGGTTTACCAGAGGTGAAAGACTTCATAATGTGATAAAGACAAGCAAGCCAGAGAAAAAGAAGGAGATCCTTTAGCCGGCAGCAAATTAGAGGTGGATGTGATGAGCCCTTATGTGTGACAAGAAAGAACCTGTATTTGCATTTTTACCCCTCATTCTTCATCTCGTTCCCTCATCTTTTTTTCCTCTGTCTCATAATAAGGAAAAAGCAATGTGTGTGGGGGGGTGCATATACACAGAGGAATCCAGGGAGGAAAAAGAGAGCACATAACTATTGGGAGGGAAAAATGATTAAAGGGTAAGATGAACACAATCTGCTGGTTCCAGAGGAAAAGGGAAGGAATTTCCAGAACCAATAAGCAAAGCATCACAAGTAGACCTGCCTTCATGTTATTCAACCATGACCGTGCTGGCCAAAGCACATTTTCTACATCCGGCTTTTTGCACGAGCTTATGGCATGTATGTTTCATACACAGCCAATCATTAGAAGTCCTTGAATATTGATTTTTTTTTTTTTAAGGCACTGCTACCTTCCAATCATTGGAAATATTACAGATTTGATACAGAATTGCACATGTGGGCTTGCGATTGTTGTAGTTAACCAGGTCTAACAGTGTTACAATGACTCAGTTGCAAAGGCCTCTCGAGGCGAAACAGGCTAAGAGAAAGAGAAGGAAAAACAGCAACATCAATAATGAAGTGAAGGAGACGGGAGGAAGAAAACAAAGCCGTTCATAACAAATGAGAAAACAGGCAGAGCGTCTCATTGCGAGAACGCTAACGACAATCAATTAGCAATTCCTCATGATCTTGGGTGCGTCGGAGTATAAGGTGTCTTAATGAGTCCCATTTCCATTAGCTGCTCGACTCGAGAGGCATAAGGAGGAGGCTGCTTCCACCAGCTCCTCCATCTCAGTGCCTAATGACTGCGAGAGTGGATTACTCCATCAATTCCTTGCTTCTCTTTGTTTATCCCCAGCGTAAATAATGGTCAACCATTACAATGCATTAAGCGGGCCACTCTACACAGAGCGAATGAGAGCGAGAAAGAGGAGCACAAGTGCTCCAGCAGCATCCTTCAGTGATCTCCAGGAAATCGGCTAATACCAGGCATGCCATGTGGCGGCAGGGCGGGGGTCGGGGTTGTGGGGTGCAGCATCTGATGCTTGTTGAATATTTGGCTGGTGTTTACTAGGCGCTATGTTAAAAGAAAAGCATCAAAAAGGTAAGAACAGAGCACAGAGTGAGCCATGTTACCCTAAAAGATTAGTTCAATAAAACCACAACCCGCACAGAAAATAACCTGATAGGCTATCTGTGCAAGCTGCTCATTACAACCGACAGCTACATTTTTAATCCCTGGTCAATCCCCAAAGCTCTTGTGGCTGCAGGTTGTGATGTTATTACAGAGGCAAAAAGTCTGTGTGAGTGGGATACTGGGGTGCGACATGTTCAGTTTCTGTTTTTTTCACTTTTATAAAACAAAAAAGGCAAAAAATCAGTTGAAAAGAGGCCTAAAGAGAGTATTATCTATTATGATGCTCTGACTATCACAGCCTAAACTAGTTTTGCCTCAATTGCATTTTCTGACAGAATGACCCTTTAAAAAAGTCACCTATTTAACTCTTTGAATGATTCACAAATATTTTAGATATAATCTGTAGTTTTTATGTCAGTTGCTTTTAAGGGTTTGCTCTGATTCGAGTCTTACACAATCGAGTAATATGACCCAAATAATCTCTCCTCCTTGTTGCAATGCCTTCACCCCGGATTGTATCAATCAATATTTCACCCAAGGCCCCATCACTCCATTTCTATTTCGCTCTCTTACTCTCGTTTCCCCTCATGTCATAGCACCGGACAGGATAAAAATTAAACGCATCAGCAGAAAAACACACAAGTGGAAATGATAGCGCTGCTCAGGCCACTCGGGTCATGAATTCAGCTAACTGTGCTTATCACAGGCTCCAGCTATTAGTCTTAATAGCTGCGGTGACAACCCGCCTTGAGAGGAGATGGGTTCTGCTTCTCGGGGCTTAGCACAGAGAGGTGATTCTCATCTGTGGTCTCTTCATGTCACACAGCAGAGGCAACTGTCTGGCAGATTATTGTAGCAAAACATCAGAACCAGGCGGTCTATTATATATACCAGAGCCATATGTTTTTTCCCATACTCAGCATCCATCAAGGACAAATTAAGTATTCAATTAGCTGATGATTTAAAGACCTCAAACAATTATACAAGGAAAGCCAGTGAATGTTCTTTGTATACACTACATGCTTGTCCAGCAAAAGTCCAGCAGTTTATCTCAGTTCTTTAACAGTTTTACCATCTTTTAGCTAATTGTTTTGGTTTTGTTTTTTTTGTTTTTTTTTTAACATTTTGGCGCGCTCTTCCAACAATAACACAGACGTTTATTAATGCTCATCACAGACTGCTGTCTGATCATTCAGCTGGAAAAGTTTCATAATATTTCTTTGCAGAAAATTGATAACCAGTCACTTTCACTTCTCAAGCCTGCAGCTTAAATAACTTCTCATTCATCACTACTGAACAAATACAGCTTGTATTACATTGCACTTTTCTTCTGGTGGAGAATCGACTACAGCTCTGCAGTATTTAAGGCAAACACAATCATTTATTTCTCCCTACGTGAGAATGCTCCTAGACTACGGCGTAAAAAGAAAACGTTGCTGGGGCCAAGAAACGTTAGTGGCATAAAGCCGTACAGAGAAAAATGATTTTTTTCCCTCTCAAATAAAGGTTACTTTCTGCAGCCCTTCAAGGAGCCGTGCTGTGCTGCCACACAGCCCGGTGGATGGAGCGGCAAAGTGAAAGTATTAAGCTAGGTACCTTACAAAGTAAAAAACCACATGAAAACAGCGCATAGAATAACATAAGAAGTAGGCAGGCATCAACACCCCCACAGAACAGAAAAACCATTGAACACACCAAAGTCCTGGGTGCCCTTTAACGTGAAGCCAGACATTGGCTGTTTCGAAAACAAATGTCAGGGCGTCTTTTCAGGCAGAATCCTTTCCCACGAGCCACGGCTATCCTCCACTTCTTGACAAACGACCAAGCTTGTGACTGGGACCATGTCAACAAGTTGCTCTGTTTAGACGGGAGGGTGGGGGGGGATTACTTTGATGCACTTTGAGGCATGTCTTCCTTTACTGTCGAGAGCTGGTTTTAGGTTTGGATTGGGAGAGAGGACACACTTGTGCCTCCACTCATGGGCAATACTCAGGCTAATGCTTTTGTCACTGTGGTACTTTGAGCCCAAATTAAATAAGAGTCTACAATTTCTCACATTTAAGGATGCTATATATAAGCTGCAAACCACAAAGAGAGGTGGCAGAAGCTGTCGAGAACGGTTACTGTCACTAAGACGAGGCAGTTTATTTAACAAATATGAGGTTCAGAAATGTGGGGCAGAAGAGGGTGTATAGCTCCAGATTTGAGTGTAGAACAATGGAAGTATGTGCTGATTTCTGGCCTGAACAATGGCAGGATGACATGAAGCCTGACAAAGACACACAGAGCAGCAGGATCTACAGTGCAGACAGGAGAAGCAGTTTCACAGAGTAAAAACACTGCCAAAAAACATCTCATCTTCCTTTTTCCGCTTCCAACATCTTTTATGTGTTCTGGCACCTCTGGCACTCATAAGTCAAAAGTGAGCAGTCAAACTTTAAGCACCACTGTGAGCACAGCCTTGTCTATTGAAATGAGCCAGTCACTGCTTAAAAATCGGGCGTGAGCTAAAAAAAAAAAAAAAATCTTCACGGGAAGGTGTCAACAGTTTCTATCCAAATGCAGTGCATATTTTTATCCAACTTAACAGGAAAATTTCACAAGAAAATGTGAAAAAAATAGACATTTCCAACCAAGACTTTGATGCAAATATCAGTCTTTGGGTGCTTTAGAATTAAACCACCCAAAGCCTTTCCAGTTGAATGCCATGAAATGACTGCAGAAGAGAAGGGCTAAACTTTATGACAAAGGTATAAGAGCATCTGTCACACCTCAAAACCATGTGGAAACCAGTGGAAATACGTAATTTATTATTTTTTTACTGTATTCATTTCAGGAATAGCACAGACTTTTTAGTGGTCCACTAACATCTGTTGCAATTTTCCACCTGTCCAGTGTAGAGAAACCTCAAGTCAATGTTTAAAATGTACACATCTTCCACATTTTTAAATATTTTATTAATTATCTAAGCCTGTTTCCACTGCAATCTGTTGTTGTTATTGTTTTCTATATTAATAGAACAACTTTTCCACCTCAGAGAACTATTTTAACAAATTGAAAACATATCAAAACAGGGCACATGGAAAGGGACATAAGGTTATAGTAGACTTACATATTAATTTGGAACCAGCATTTTTATTTTAAAAAATGTGTTTTAACGGGGAATAAAATGATAAATAAGTTAAATCAAACCATGGTTTGTGGGCAACAGTTAAGACAAAAAAACATGATACATATGATTTTATTAGGTTGTGTCTAAATTATTAGCATTTCTAAGCATAAAGTTGTTAAAATGATAACACAATTATAAAGCAAACAAAAGATATACAAAAACAGTCGTGCTAAATGTGGAAGGTAATGAAATCTCTTGTCTCCCATATGCCACTGAAGGCACTCAAAGTGCCCTTCATTATTAATGTCCTCAGAGCAGCATTTGAAGCAGCTTTGCTTCTCTTATCAATCATTCATCTGCTTTCCATTGAACACGCTCTGATTCTCTAGTGTCAAATCAGACTTAAAGTGGCTGAAGGACCACCAATCTCAGGTTTTACTTTAATTAAACAAGGCCATGAACCTCGCAATGCCACACAAATGGGCCATGAGTCATTTGTTATATTAAGAGAAGGTCTGCCTATCGGTTTGACTCCTATCTGCAGAAACTTATGGTTTTTTCAACACTGAAAACTTGAGATTCAATCCAAACAAAACCCTGTCGATTCTACTTCTTTAAGAGAAAAACAAATATGTGTATTCAGCCAAAGCTGCTTCCTTCTCCCTTTCCCACCTCGCACTCTGTCTGAACAAGATCCCATTTCTCTGTACTGCAGCAGGCGTTTGGTTAACAGCAAACATAATCAAACTTTGTGGTCTGCCCTTCTGTGAAGTTGAATCGAAAGCATATCGTGCGGAGTTCTTCAGTGGCAATCTCCAATTACCTTCTGCGTACAAGCGTTCACTGCTCTGGAACTTTTCCATTTCATTATTGCACTCAAGCTGCCCCCATCGAAAGCCAACCGGCAGCAGCGGCAGTGGCAGCAACACAGCAGACCGTGTCATCCGTGCACAGCAGGGGGATCCTTCCAAGCTGCAGAGAATTCCTCGTTTTGTCTGGGGGGAAAAGATTCATGTCTATACAAACCACAGGTGCAAGTGATTTAAAAAAAAAAAAAAATGCGCCACAGTGTAATGGGGCAGGGTAACGTTCAGGTTTGTTTGTCGCAGTTTATTCAGTAGGTCAGCTTTCCCATACTTTCATTAAGAGGTAAAACAGTGGAGGCTAAAACAACTGCCTTTTTCTGTCGCCCGCAGGAAATGTTTCAGCTCAGTGCCAAACGCTCAGAAAACCTCTGATGAAATCATTTGCCAGCCCTCACAATGGATTTGGGAAAGTCGAATGAGGGATTATTTGATGCAACTTCCACTCAAGAGGCCAATTCAGCCTCCCCAATCAATACTAATCAACAGGGAGATGACAGGAGATGAAATCCCCTCTGCTGCAGCCAACGTAAAGCGTACAGGCTCTTCTCTCTCAAATAACTGAGTGTTCCTACTCAAATGTAAGCGTACTTATTCTTTCCTTTCCTCGAGTATTCCTGCAGGAAATTTTCTTTAAACTCAAATCATACCACAAAATAGTTATTTTTCTTATTTTTATAAGTTCTTGATATATTGTATGATCACTAAACAGCTGAACAAGCCTGACACACTCTAACTGGTTAAACTTTCCCTGTCAAAATCAGCTGCATCTCAAATGATGATACTTTAGAATAAGCTCCAAACAAGACTTTTAAGTTATAAACCTCTATAACTTAGTGCTATGTAACCATTTAGCTAACAAACACACTTAGTTGCGATTCATCACTGATCAAAGCTCACTGCAACACCATGAAAAATTAGTAATCTATAGCACGGACCGTGTTTACATTATCGAGCTCTGAGTACAGCCTGTAGAGGGGGCCTTTCATCTTACGAAGCAACAAAGAGCATGAGCTTTTCATGTTACCAGGAAGCATATATTTAATGAGACAACCTCTGCAATCTCTGCTGCCATGCTAAGAGTCTGACCCTGCACCGCAGCTTGGCAGCGCTGCCAAACAACAGTCACGGCAGTCTAGACGAGGCCAAGCGTCAACTGGGGCCTCCCGAAAGCTCTTGTAATGCACAAGGAATTTGGTGCGATTTCCCCAGAGCGGAGGGGAAACGCATGAGTGAGAGTAAAGAGGGGGCGAGATCCCCGCAGAGGTCAGAGCGTGTCCCTGGAGGTGTCAGGGAGAGTAAATGGGCATGACTGCAGTACACAGGGTTATACTCGCTCTCCTCCCTCCCTCCCTCCTTCTCCCTCGTCGTCTTCGTGGGGTGCCCACTCTGACTCGTCCCCAAGCACCTCAAAGCGAAAAGCAGCACAGCTCTGCTCGCATGCCATGCAGATTGGAACAGGAAATGGTTGTCAGCTCCGGGCAAAATCACCACCTTATTTTCAAACAATAAAAAAAAAACAAACCTAAAACAAAAAGATGACGTTAAAGAGGATCTCTCGGACGACACGGAGATGGTGCTTCGAAGGATGAAGCTTGTCTGATGTCTGCAGATACGGCTGCTGGTTGTCTGCACGGCTGGCTGAAGGCTGACACCAGTATAAAGGCACATGAATATTCAGTGACCAAGTAAATGAGGCAGATAGCACTTGACATGTTTAACATCCACCTTTGGCACCTTCTCTCTGCAAAGCCAACAAGGTGAAGCAGCAGAACAAATATGTTGGTTGTTGGTAGGCGGCAACAATCCCTGCTGATGAATTGGATGCTTTCGAACAAAGAGAATGAGCTTCAGTGGGCGAGCTACATCAAAATAAGCCGGACTTAGAAAAGCAATCTGGTTTCCTCAGAGGGATTTGAGTTGCTAAATTGCTACTTTTTGGAGACTGGCATTAAAATTAAAATTGTAGCATGATACCTTGCAATATGCTGACATTTCCATTCTTAGAAAAGCATGTTTCCCCCAACTATAATCCCTGCTGGTATCAAAATGTTTGCTCTCTAAATATTTACCAACCCAGAGTCACATCTAAAGCCGAACACAGGCACCTTGAGACTTCCTTTTTTTCCCCCAAGTGTTGTGTCCCAAAGGAAATGCAGTGAAAGCACTACAGACTATCTGGCAAGTGAGTAAACTAAGCACACGATGCATTCCTCCAACAACTCAAACAGCTCTGAGAAAGGAAAAGAAAAAAAAATCTGCCACCAACAAACTGCACTTCTTGAAATTGTACCTGTGTGAGAGATGAGGAGAATTCATTTGGTTTCACACATGCAGTTTTGATGCTGAAAAGGGACACAGTGGTGCAAAAAAAATTCCTGCAATTGGTAAAGTAATGTAAATATTGACACGTTGATAGTGCTCACCAGTGCTTATCCGACTGACCTGACCGATGACAGCCATTAGACATCTGCTCAGTAATATTCCAGGGTTAAATGGGTAGTTGACTAAAATTTTCCGCATCTCTCTCTCCAAGCTCGGGGACTTTAAAGCACGGAAAATTGTAACTTCAAACTTTTCAGAGCTACCTTTTAAGCCTGCTATTGGACAGTAAAACAGTGCTGGGATTCAATGATTGGCATCAGACGCTTGATTCGTGCATCACAATCATTGGTTCATTCACACTTGTGTGACTACCAGCTGGCTAATAAGACCCAATCAATTATGCAACACGTCTCATTAGGCCTTAAGTTGATTTTTTTTTTTTTAAACTATTTACTTTGCTTGGACAACAATATTTAAGACTTGAAATGTCAATGATCAAAACTGCATCTGATCAGTAAAGCATTTCGTTTAACCTCAGATTCTTACTCTGCTGATGCACCAGCCCAGCTTCTTGCTCGTGTGATAAACTCTAATATTGTTGATCTAAGATTTGACATCATGTTAACATTTATGCGAGATTAGTTCTCTGCAGATTTCTTACTTGAACTCTTTGGCTTCCTCAAAGAAGATTTAAGCCTTACCAGCCAAATCCAGTTATACAATAATTTGTAATAAATGGTAAATGGGCTGGTACTTATATAGTGCTGTTATGCTCAATTTGAGCACTCAAAGAGCTTACTTACTACAAGTGCTTTTTTTTAAAAATACATAAACACTCCAGTGGATTCATTGGGGGCAACTCGGGGTTCAGTATCTTCCCCGAAAATACTTCAACGTGTAGACTGAAGGAGGCAAGGCTGGGAACAACAACCTGCTGATCGGTAGATACCCTCCAAATATGACACCTTTTCAGTTTCTCACTTGTGAAGAAATGCTGCTTGTGCTGTGGACACGGGTTCAAGGAAACAAAATTTTAGCTGAATTCATCACTTTCTGCAAATGCCATTTGCCACACTGATGTATGATATCACATGATGGTGGCATGATTGCTAAAACCAGGTAGTTTTTGGCACTCACTGTGTTATTTGGTAAGATTTTTGGTGTAGTATTCCCTTAACGGTATTGGTTAGCCGTTAGCATGCTCCACATGATCGAATACATAAAGATGTGTGCACACAAACACATGCAAGAAAAACAAGAGGAGCCATGAATTAACTAAGAGGTCAGTGCTCCTGGACAAAACAAAGTAACACGCACACGCACAAAAACACATACTCTAACCACCTCTTACCCCCCCCCACCCCACTACTCAGTGCACCCTGCCTCCTGATAAGCTGGTTTGCCAAGCTTGCCAGTGCCACTGATGGCTCCGTTTGCACAAGCGCTCCATTGTTGCTGTGCAGAGTGGACAACTGCACTTTGGACCTTTGAGAGGGGAAAGCCTTTTATTGTGTTTCCCTTAAGGGCATCCACTGTGTTTTATCTGCAACCTGCCAGCCACACACACTTTAAACACCGCATTAAGGATATTCAAGGATAGAAAACATAAACAGGAGCTGCTGCGTATCCTGCGCTCCTGCTGTTAAGTACTGTACAGTCAGTTTTTTCCTGGGTGCTGATTTTTTTTTCCTCTTCCGGAGCTTTAAAAGACTCATAAAAGGCAGCTGAATTATCTGTGTTGCTGGAACCTGATCCACTGCCGGCTGACCTTTTCCCACAAAGCAATATTAAACATAATAGTTGGGCTGAGTTAAGTGATTGCAATTTATGAGTCCATTTAACTTGATTCAATATTGGATGACAAATGATTACCTCTGTGAAGTAAAGCTTACGTACACAAAAATAACCCCAGCTACACACAAACGCAGAGCTTTATCAAACTTAACAATCAGCTCAGTGTCTGTCGGCTGCAAGTCTGGCTCAGCGGAGGGCTGAACAGAATTTTAAAAATGCATGACAAGACTAGAAGTAGAGGAAGAAGGAGAGGTTGCATATTAAATACACACAGATACCCTCATCTCCTCTTCTTTTCTTTTTTATTTTGGCCCCAACTCCATTAAGCTAAAACTGATGTGTATTGAATAGATGTTGCCTCACAATTTGGTCAACTGGCCAAATGGATTAAGTGTATCAAATTCATTTTCCTGAGTGCATTGAGGAAGTGTCAAAATGAAACATTTTCAATTTAGCCCCTTAAGGTCCAAGATTTCTTCATCCTGCTGTAGAACAAGCTGCTTACCCTGCAAAAACAGGCCGCAACACGTTGCTAAACGTGGCCCAGGCTTTAAATTAGCCCGACACAATCCACATATTTGATTCACTATTGCAGCCTGAGAAGAGTTACATGACTTTCAGGCATCCAGCTCAGACTATAAAGAAACAATGTAGCCTACTTTGCACACTCCTCACTGCTCTCTTTTCAGCCACATCCTCTTGGATTTTATGACTCTGGTTAAAATGCAACCATTAAATATTCATGTGTGAGGGCTTTCACCCGTGAAGCAGCTTCCCCCTCTCGCTCTCTCTCTTTCTGTGTGAGCTTTAGAGAAAGTGAGAAACTTTTTGATTTTAACTGACAGGAGCTAAATATTAAAAAAGAAGCTTTGGGAGTTCGGCAAAGTGTAGACTACTCCTCTCCAATATCCTCCTCGGCTGATATGAGCCTTGCCTTCTTGGCTTTCATCCTCATTGTTCTTAAAATTTCACACTGTATTGAGACTTGTCGAGTAAATTAACATGACAATACAAACTGTGGAGATTAATGAAAATAAATACTCCGTAGCCGAACAATGACGTTATGAAAATTGATGGTTGACAGTCATTCCAAAGAGAATAGAGTTTCTTTTCTCTTTTTTTTTGGTCATCAGCAAGCATCACATCACACGCATCATAAACTGTATCTTTGAAAAATATTGCTCATTAATTTTTCACTTGTTGTCTTGGCTGTTTATTATCCAAAACATTTCAAACTATCAGCAGCAAAAGTAATGACACAAATAATTCATAGTTTCCTTCTTAGAAGTCCTGGCAAGATAAAATCCATAATATATAGCAGGTTAAGAGAGTCTATAAAAATTAGGTATGAAATTATGTCTTTAGGTATAGACAGCAGCATAAATAAGGCTGAAATGCGATTTTGCTGCAGTGAACATTAGGGAAATTTCCAAAGCTTTATTTGGGTAGATGTTATTCGCATACAAATCAAGGGATGCAACATTCAGGGCTTCTCCAAACAAGTGATTTTCTAGACAAATGAAGCAACTGCTCCGACATGTGAGGCTTGCATCCAGTCTTTGTGCTCAAGAGTGGCAGAACGCTTGTATGACAACTCGCTGCTGTAAGTTGATTTAACTGCTGAAAATTCATGAGGGACGAGTAAAATGAAACCTAACAATACTATTGTTGTCTGAGAGCAGCTGAAGTGCAAGAAGCATGAAAAGTTTATTCATTCTGAACTAATCTTTTTAGTGACTTGGGAGTAACGATTCGTACCACTTACTAATGAGTGAGGAGCCCAGCTAATCATGAGGATATTTATGAATCTCACTGTGGCAGCTAAGTCCTGCCATAGGCAAGAGTACAGTCCATCACTATCGTAGTTTGGACACCAAGTGTATGTGAAACATGCAAAACCAATTACTCTTTCATCAGTCTCTCCTGCTTTGGCACTCAGCAGCTGATTGACATGAATCAAAAGGAATTTTCCCCCCCCTTTTCTCTCGCATTTTCTGAAAGAAGCCCCTTCCCAGAAAAAGAGTCAAACTTTCCATCGGTGCTCATCGCCGTCTTTGATCCCAGACAAATGAGAAAACAAAATGCACAGGACGGCTTGTGAAACACGAAGCCTTTCAGAGGTATTCTTTCACTTTTGGAAGGCTGCCTGCCCTTTTGAAAGGGATTTTCTTCAAAGCAAACATCGGTGACATTACCCATTCTGCACCCAATTAAAATTTATTGAACACATCTAGAAAACACTGTACCGCCAATATCAGGCACAACTAGCTTGTCACACACAAACAAATACAGTGATCACAAGGACAAAAAATACAAAAAAATAAAAAATAAAAATCCTTTCCCGGCCTCTTGAGTTCATAACCAGCATTTAATCCGCTGTAATGATTTACAATATGACAAGTCGGGCAAAATTTACTGTGACAGATTGAATGGGGCCCAACATAAATATAATTACAGCTCACATGATCTTCTCCACCTCCCTCCTCCTCCGAAGGAAGTGCACACAAAGACGACGCAGGATACGCAGCCCACAGTAATTTGCTTTTTCAATTTGCTCCTTGACATCAGCTGGTACCAGAAAAATAAAATCAAGAGCAGCAAAGCCACAAAGTGCTGAGGATTTAATGGTGAACTCAGGTGGTCCTTGTTGCAGCAAAGCCATATTGTGGTGTTTGACCTCAAGCAAAACCTCAGAGTTAACGTAAAAGCGGTGACTCTTAACTTCATTTTTAGGGATCAGTGTGTTTAAACAGAGTTCAGGAGGTGTGGTGTTATATTAATGCTGATGGTTAAAATAATACTTTGGCTCACTTACTTAGTTCTCGATGAACTGCTTTAAAGTCTTTGAACATTTAGCCAGCACAAAACTAATGTGACACCTCAGAAAAACACTGATATTGGCCAATATATCTGTGCATCCCTAATTAAATAATTATTGTCATTAAGCCATTACTTTGATAATTGCTTAACTGTTAAATGTTTATTTCTGAGTTAAAACATCATTTGGTGAAGAATTTACGGATGCCATCTGAAGCTCTCTGACAACTGGGATAGATACTTCTTCTGCATTTTATGGACTAAATAATTAAATCACTTAATCAAGAAAATGGCTGATGCTGAGAGACAGCAAGACAGCGCGTGATTACTTTGTCTTAAAGAGCTCTAGAAAGGTAGAAATCTCCACATCAGAGAGGGTAAACATTTGTCGATATGCACAAATGCTGTCGAAGAGCTAAAAAAAATATAGGCAGTTTTAAAGGGATGCAAAAACAAGTAGGATGGAGTCACAAATAGGCCTTTACAAAGTAGTTTAACGGCCAGACTACTTTCCAAAGAAAGGAGTCGTAAACTTTGTGAGAGGTGGCGACACACAGGGGTAATTCTCTGAAAGAAACCCGCTGTGACCCCCACCCACCCATCCCGAGAACACCCCAGATTTGGTTTCGCATTCCTGCCTCACAGATAACGCAGACACACACAAGAAAAAGAGATGAGGCACAGAGTCGGAATGAAACCCAGACACTTTTGTCGAGACTTTTCTGACCTCGCACTATTTCATTTCACTGACGATGTTTACGCCATGAGTCAAGCACAAGGATATCTCCTCTCTTGTTCTTCCTCCAAGATGTGAAGGATCAACCACTCCCTGGCACCC
The DNA here is from genome assembly GCA_015106755.1 of Etia nguti. Classification (NCBI taxonomy): domain Eukaryota; kingdom Metazoa; phylum Chordata; class Actinopteri; order Cichliformes; family Cichlidae; genus Etia; species Etia nguti. Next base: position 27,341 of record VUQG01011547.1, read on the forward strand.
CTCGACAGCCTCCTCCCCTTCCATCACCCTCCATGCTAATGTAATACACATTAGTGAAACCAGCCGCACACTGTGCACTTCCACAGTGACACGAAGGATGCTGGGCCCTCGGGTGAGCCATCTCTCTCTATCCCTCCCTCCCTCCCTTCCCTGACTCTCTCCACATGCCAGGCACATCACGGGCACAGCCTCGCACCACAGCGTCTGTGACTCAAACATGCCCTCGTTTTGGAGCAGATGGTCAAAAATAGCGTCCACTGTCAACATTTTTGTAAGCCGTGGGACCCATTGGGCCACACACGGTTTGCCAAGAAGAAGTGCAATGTACGTGTACGTGTGTGTAAAAATAATCTGGTCAGTTACAGTTTTTCTCGGTTTGATACTGACAAAGTGAGAACACCCTGTTGTTGCAAAAGAGCTTATGCAATCGGCACCTATAAATAGGAGTGTGAAGTGTGTCTGCATATGTGTCACACTGCATGTTTACATTCGGGAACACTGCCCAATTAATTAGCATTCATCAGCAGCAGTGGTGGCTGTTAGGATCTCACTGATTACTATTAGTGTGAAAGAAATCTATTGTCTGCGGTCACGGTTCACTTTCAAAAGCCAAAGGATGAAGGAATGTAAAGAAACATGGAGGACATGTTTACACTAGAGTTATTTAAAGCTCTCTAGAATCTTTGCCTGTCATTTACATAAAATGCTAGATGGTCAGATATGATGAAATGCCCTGTGTCTTAGTGCTGCAGATAAAAGTAATAGTAATATAAACTGATAGAAATTTTGGATTTGTGCTAGTGATGAAAACCAGGTGTACTCTCACGGTTATGCCAAATTAGCTGAGGGCTACACCTGACCCTGGTGTTTTGGTAAATATTTGCTTACTTTGGAGCAAATCTGCACCACGGAAATGTTAGACTTTAGCTTCTTGCAGTGCCTGTTTACACTATTGACAACATTTGTCTGCCTCATATTAACACTGAAGAGAGGTTTGAGATTTGAGGATTATGAGATAGGAAGTTACAGAGCTTAAATCCCAATCAACTGAAAATTGTGTGCAAATAAGGCAAACTCAGAACAGAAGGTGTGCCATTTGTGACCTAAAATGCATCAGTCGCATGTTAAGGGTTAACGTATTCCACCCTATCCAGCACCGAGACCTCTCTCATGGTCTTCTTTCTCTGCCCACAGCTGTCACGTCAGTGTATCAGCTCCGGTCTGTGATGCATGCCTTGCACCTGGGTAACCGACCGCACACAGACACCGTGTTAGCATGAGGGTACAGTGTAAGCTGACACACAGGCTGTGGGTGTGGTGTCACGGCTGTCCACACTTCATCATCAGTAAAGACTTTGTTTGAGCAGGGAGGAAAAAATAAAGTATGATTGGGTCACAAAAGAAACAAAAATCATTATGGATTAAAAACGCAGCGAGAGAATTGTAGCTCCAGTAAACAGATGCTTAAAGGATTATTCAATTAAACAGTTGATCAACAGCTGTAAAAAGCTTCTCTAGTGTGATGACTTTCTCTGTTTTCTATAATTGAAAACTGAATGTGTTTTGGTTTTGGACTGTTGGTTGCTCAAAGCAAGCAATCTGAAGATGTCACCTTGGACCTCGGCAGTTTGTGCAAGCTGTTTTTTTTTTCTATTTGTGCCAATTTTAAAGATTCAAACATGAAATTATCAAGAAAAAAAATGATAAAGGAATAAATAAATCAGCTTTTGAGTCTTTGGTGAGATGGGTTTACAAACAGGGCAAAAAAAAAAATCGACTTAAATAAGAGCAAAGAGAAGATCAGCATTTTTTAAAAATTGATTTATTTTCTTGCCAAAAACTGCACAAATATGAAAAATCCCTAAAAAGCAAGCCTGGCTGTTAGCTCAGAGTGCACATCTGGCTATTAACTGCTGTGATCTGCTCATGGTTCAGATTTTATGAAGGCTGCTGATGGTTTTGCACTGCTTCTCTGTGTTCAAGATATGTTATTGGGCTGCGTTTCACGTCTCTTTGGGAATTCTGACCTTTGAGGGCACATGTATTTTTGTAACCTCGTCATGCTTATAAATTTGGCCTCTTGTCTGGCTGATCTGTGATAATAGTACTGAAGTCAAGTTCTGCCTGTTCATCTGTAATAATATATCCAGTATCTTGTATATTTTGAAGCAAGGGCAGGATTTTCATACATGCTAATTTTACAAAGGTAACCACCACAGTGAGTACACCAATGCTCTTAACATGCACAGCAGGCAAAAGGCTTGCAAAGATTTATGTGTCTGTTCTTGTCTCAGTGCTTTAAATGAAGTGGAAAAGCATACATTTTAACCCACCAATCAAAATATATTAATGCAAATTTTAGATTTAAGACAGTCTGTTGTTGGGTTGTTGTCTTATGTCAGCGTCACTCAGATTTAATCAAACTGCACACAAGCGGTCCTGACGATGACAATTTATAAGCATGAAACTGTCACAAATACTCAAAGACCCCATGAGAATGAAAGCCACGGAGCCCTATCTACTTTGGGTCATCTGCACGCTTTGCCACAGTGACTATGCAAAGGAGAACAGGTGAAATGCAAAACAACACTTAAGCAGAACGCGTCTTTTGTGTCAACATACGGCAACAGATGAATGAGAGATGGGGCAACATGTCAGGGATTTTATCTGCTTATGTTTTACATCTCGATAGCAAACTTGAAAAGATCTGACATTTGTGTTTGCAAGGGAGGGGGCGTGAGGGTGGGGGTGCTTGGGAAAGAGATTACCCTCAGACCTTTTCTTTGAGCGCAGGAGAGAATGGGGGAAGGACGTTCCATGTGTATTAGTAAATCCCAGTTAATTTTCCCTGTCACAGAACAATAAGATATGGACCCCCGTGGGCTCTGTTGAATGTAATTCCACCACTTGCTCAGAATCACCTTCATTACTCATCAGAGATGTAGATCTCTCTGTCTCTCCGAAAAAAGAAAAAAAAAATCCTCTGGAGCACACACTAGACACTGTGATGCTTCAGCAGAGCCCTCTCGGGAGCCTTCCCGGTGCCCATTTCTTGATAGTGAGATTACACCTCTTGAGACATTTTCAAATTTTGAGAGCTAGTTTCTCGGTCTTTGCTCACATTTAAGAGGGGAATATGCCTGCTATGCAACACTATCACACGTTGGAAGATTTGACGGGATCCTTGGTTGGACCTTGTTTAAATTTATAAAGGCTGAGACTTTGTAGAAACCGGATGTTTTCCAAGATCCAGAGCCTTTCATTTACACTTAACACTGTGGTGATGCACTGTCATCATCTGCGTCTGTTTTTCACAGCATGTCACATTCAACATGCATGAGCCTGCGACTGCTGGGGACCCCAGAAAGCTCCAATTACATCGAGTGTGGGTTAAGACTCACAGATTGTATTCTTTTTTTTTGTTTTTTTTTTGCTTTTTGCACAGCTACTTTTCAGTTTGTGCTCTAATTTGTCCACTGAAATTCTAAAACCCTGCTGACAACAACAAACATGTAAACAAAGAATTAGTAGATTTTAATTGCATTTTAATTATGAGCAATAAAGAAAGGTTAATAAATTATGCAGACAATTGTTTTCATAATCAATTAACTGTTAAAATGCTGGGAAATCTTCGAAAAAGATTTGACTGACATCTTTAAGGAGATTATTTTGTCCAGTTGGTTGTCTAAATATTTACTTTACTCTGCAGAAAATCAGTTAATCAATTAACCCTTTCATCAGTTTTAGAATAAAAATATGTATTTTAATTTCACATTTGCCTCCCATGCCTATCTACAAGCACAAACAACTTAACGAAACTTGAATGTAATCTATATTTTTAATGATGCTGTGCCTTCTATGAAGCTAAACCTGCTGTCTTTAAACCTATTAATCAGATGGTGTGTGTCTTCTGTTCTGGCAAACTTCCCCTCCAGCATGGCTGCAGCTGTAAGAGGAGGCAAGCCTATTGTTCAGACTAACAAGGGCCACAGAGGTCACATGCATTTTCACAAGAGCTTTGCCAGAGGGGTTGGGGAAGCAAGCAGCACACTGGTCTGTTTGGTATGGATCTACACTAAAGCTTTTTCTATAAAGTCACATCATTCCGAGTCTATTATAAAAGGGGATAGATTAGATTAGGTGAGATTATGTAGAGGGGCTCTTTAAAAAGAGCAAAAATAACACACTCAGTACTTAGCAGGCAAGTCAACAGTGGGATTAAGCCCAAAGAGCATGCTGAAATCCAATGCTAATATGCACAATGGTCATCCTTCCACAGGCTCAACATTTAAATGCTCTTAAACGTGGTGACTTTGGATTTCTCAAGCGATGTTAATAGTTGCAGCAGCAACTGAAAATCAGACTCGGGCTGTGTTATCGCTTTCTGCCATAACACTGAAATTTCACAAATCTCAAAAATCCAAAGAGCTATTTATTTTGCCTCTCCTGCATCAAACTGTCATCTCTGTCTTCCCTCCTGTCAAGCCATCTCTCGCTCTCTCTCGGTGTGAGTACAGTTTGTACAATAACAACTCCTATCACCAATGCAACCGAAAATATGCACAAAGTGGTTGCACACGCTAACATGATTAAATGATGTGTGGTCTGGCGTCACTCCCAGCACCTCTCCCATCCCTCGCTCTGCTCTGTATCTCCCTCCTGCACAAAAGCA
>VUQG01011547.1:39507-60875 GCA_015106755.1 Etia nguti
CATTCTTCTTATATATGTATAATATGCATGTGTGATATATTTACTTAGGCTATATCTTAGCTCACGTACATATATCTGTACATTTCTGTTGGTCGGTCTGTGTCAGGAAATGTCTCATGCAAATCATATTTTCACATGATGAATTTTCAACATGTTTTTAAATAAATGAGTTGTTGTCAATGAAATATATATAAATAAAATATTTAAAATATTTCGAATGCATGAATTCATAGAGCTGCACAATGTTCATGCTGAACCTGTCTGCAAACTGTCACAATTGTAGTGAAATAACTTGTTAATATTGGGGAAAATATTGTCACCTTGATAAATAATGTCAACATTGGTGACAACAGACGGGCTTGTCGCACATTTTTAATACGAACACACTGTGTTTTTTTCCAATGTTGTCACCGCAGCCGAGAGCTGATCACACACAGGGTTTTGCATACAAACAAATGGTTTTGGAGGCAAGAGAAATTTGATTTTGTTTATTTGAATGTCACTTTCATTTTTTTTTCATGTTAAATTTTATTTGAGTGATTATTTGCCAGAGAAAGACTCGAGGTCTTCTGTCATATGGCTGACATAAAGATAGCTAAATGACTGATAGGAGGAAGAAAATCCTGCCATATTTTAATTTGACTTTGAAAAGCTAGATAAGTTTTAAAGGCCTGGATTTAAATGACTTAAATATTTTTTAATTTCCCCACTGATATCTTCTATTATAAACCTTCTAGGTAAGATATATATGCTGCTGAACTTTTCAAATGAAGTACAAAACACGTTGCTGATGTTGGACTCCTGCACGTCCTGCTGCTCCTTACATAAAAACAGCACAATGTGATCTTTGAAAGCGTGGGCAGCGAGATGTCTGTGTTCTCATTTACAGTTCCCACCTGGTTTATGAATGAACAACCACCGGGCTCCAGAGACCAGCCCACATCCTCCGCAACCGACCAACCACTGGCTGTCTTCCAGTCAAAATGTGCTCTCAGTGCACGCTTTACTCCACTGTGGACCAAGAGCTTGTGCTGTTCAGCGGTATGTCCGAAAATATGGAGAGAAAGGACAGCCTTGAAATCATACTAACGCTAGTGTTCGACAACTGTCTCTGCATATTTCATGTCGCTTCCTTTAGATCATCTTAAAAATGACTGCTGTGGATGACAGATTCACTACTTTGATATTTCTGAGCCCTTATCATAGGCATCCTCGCATGTGTTACTGGGGTTCTTTGGGGCTGTGTGTGACCTGATGACAGCACTGCAGACTGTTAAACTGTAGAATCTGCTCAACAAATAGGAATGCAAAGGATAGAAGGAAACAGCAGGGCAATTAGGAGGGAGAGGACATGGCTCTGCAAACAGAGGAGACAATTGCACTCGATTTGACAAAAAGGCATGAGGGAAATGTGTTAAACCCCATTGATTCTCATTACAACAGGAGAGGCAGACAGGAAGAGAAGAGACATACCTAGACAGGTTGTGGTGAAGCCTCCTGACAATTTCCTCCCCTCATTTTTTCCCTTAGACTTTTTTTGAGCAGCACCAGCAGAAAGCTGGCTGCTGGCACCCCATGCTGCTCTGCTTTGGGGGAGCAGAGAGCCAATCAATGTGTGCTCACAAAGGGGGAAGAGTATTCAGAAAGCCAACTGTTCCCCCAGGCCATGGGCAATGAAGAAGTGGGATAGACAGAGGCAGACAGTGCAGGCAAGGGGGTTGACAACATGTTTCCTTTGCTACTATACTGAGAGGGATAACATGATCACTGCACCAGTGACGTGCAGCAAATATAACACTGTGAGATAGACAACAGCTCATTGCACCGACACGGGGGTTATTAAAAGCATTACAATTAGACAATAGCAATGAATAATTTTATAGTTTATCATTTTACAAATGTTTTAGTTAATAAAATAGTAAAAATAAAGGAAATTCACATATATTAATTAAACAATTTTGATAACCGGATGCATAAAGTTATTTATTCGGTTTGTAGGATTGGTTTGGCAGTCCAAAACACAAAATATATAAACCTACACATATTCAGTTTACAATGATATTTAACAGAGAAAAATGCCAGAAGGGGTCCTGTTTAGTCCAAAGATTTTCCTGCCAATTGACAAACTTGCTCTCCTTATATATACCAAATACTCTGGCAGCCTATTTAAGCTATTTCCCACCACTCTCTCTGACATTCCAGTGCAGCTGCTCGTGCTCCCTTGCTTTACTGCCTGCTGTTCCGACCCCTCCACCACCCGGGCATCCACCTGTAGGTTGGGGGGATATTTACTCATTACACCTCAGTTTCTGTAGCGTCACTGCGAGTGATTAACTTAGAAGCTTGCTACCGCTGTTTAAATAAATTGTGTTGTCTGACTCAACTAATCATTCAAATGATATTTGAAAATCAGAATAATAAGAATGATAAGTTATTAATGGTTTGATTAATAAGGACCGTAGTCTTGCCCTTTTTGGGCTTTAACATTATCAAATGAAACAGTTTTGATTGTGAAATCTCTCATCATCTGGGCAACTTGTAAATAGAACAGCAGACAGAGACGGCTCAAGGTTTTACGGGGTCTTAAGCAGAATTTGATGTGGGGAACCACTAACCACCCTCCTTTACATTGCCAGTAATAACTTTACACCGTCTACGCTTAAACATTTGTGCATTTTACATACATCTAACACAACCATTATCATGGCTTATGAGTGTGCTGGAAAGAAATAAATCAGCAGATAATGCATTTGAAAAACAAGTTAGTTTTTAAAAATTGTTTTCAAAACAAACAAAAAAGCAAAATATTTAGAAAGAATTGACCATAGCCTTATATATGACTTTTTAACATAATGATGTAAATGTAAAAACAGACAATATTAAATAAATGAAATCAAAACTTGCAAACACTTACAGTGTGCACGTTACTCCCTCTCTGATAGTGAAAAAAATTAAACAAGTAACAAGTTAAGTTGCCAGAAAATACTTCATCATCACTTGTATGATTACTATTCATATGTCATATGTACAAATATATATATTTATCTACCAGTCATGTGTCACATTTCAAGTGCTCTTGTAGGCCCCCTGCTGGTGGAGACAAGTGCAAAATGTAATTTCTGGAATTTTCAAAAATTTTAAAAATTTCCAGTTTGACAATAATTTAGAAAAATTCTATTTAACAGATAATTACAACCACTGTATACATTTGAGAGGTGTTAATCTTCAATTATATGGTTTGACTAAACGTATAACATGTTGCTCCGGTGGTCCAATGACAGTTGTTGCTGCACACCATTGAGCAGGTCAAGGGATTACCCTTTAACCTTTTGACACATACAATTAGGTAAACATTTAACAACAATCATTTAACAACACTTTATGACTGTGTGATTCAATAATTTTACATATTCGCTGCATGAAGACTCATTTATCCTTGGCTCAACTCTCTCATGCTGGCAGACCCTGCCATTTTTTTTAACAGGCTAACACAGGAAGACAGATAACTATTTACCGTCATTCCAACAGCCACTTTATACCAGTTAACCTGACAGGGATGTCTTTGGACAGGTTGAACTCTAGAAACTTCTTGCTGCGAGGTGACCGATGCACCACTGTGCTGCCCAGCTATTGTTATATTGGCTAACTCATTTAACTAATCGAAGAACACTATGAAATGTGTTCTCTGTGTTCTACCCACTATTTATATAGTGCTTCTTTTCCTCTCACCTAGCACTCTGTGCACTTTTAAATCTACAAGTGGCATCCATAGACACATTTTTGATGTTGGTACTCAAACAAGCCCAAAAAGACACATCGGGGGATACTTGGGGTTCAGCTGCTCTAAATCTTGAGTCACCACAGCGCGAGAACTGGATAACCAGTGAGGAGTAATATTACTACACTCCATACCCCTCTTAGCAAAGTACATATTGAAGAGTAAACATACACCAAAAAACCTAATAAACTAATACTAATACTTGACTATGGATTTAATTCAGTTTTTGTGTTTTTCATTCTTTAATGCCACGGTGCCATGCAGTCGATCCATACTATATGTGTGGGATATAGATGTTTTGTCATGCAGTAGGAATTATGTATAATTTGCGTCAAACAATCCCTGCGTGGCAGACTGAGCTCACAGCGGGTGTTCCACTTAATAAAATCACTTAGTATAACAACTCCCACCTTGACATCTCTCTGTTTCTCTCAGAGGAGACAGTTTAGGTGTATTTTAGTGCTATGAAGACTTTTTTGTTTTCCTTTTATGTATTACCTGACAGGAGGTTAACTAGCTATTTCCAGCCCCATTATTCTTCTATAACTCCAGGGCAGAGTGAAAAGTCAATTATAGTCTAAGCATACTGTGTTTGTTGGAATCCCATGCTTGTGATATACCCTGCTGAATCATTTTCTGCTAAGTGCAGGCGTTTAATTATTAGCAAGACATTACAAGGTTTAATGAGATACCAGAGCAAATTGCACTGTAGTTTCATACACACTCATAAAAAAACCCCAGTATCTCACCATGATGGCAGTTTCTCAACAATATCAGAGCCAGTCTGTCCAGCCCTGTGACATTTAAGTAAGATGCTCTCCTTATCATAGCGGATGGGTTTCGGCTCCTCGACTGGGAAATGTCACATGTTTTTTAAGGTCAGGTTGAATCTCTTCAGTTATTTTTCATCAAAAGAGCTTAGTGATTCTCTCTTATGATAATGTGCTTCTACATTATCGACATACCTGTACTTAGATGGTGCCGATCAACAGCATAATTCAAAAGTTAAAATACAACCCTGGATATGCTTACACTGATATAGATTTGCCATGCTGTGACGGATTAAGTGTTTCTCAGAATGCCTACCTTATTCTCAACCTGCTTGTATCCACTGTCAGTTAGTGATTTTTCATTTTTCATAGTCTCGCACCAGAACGCCATATGTGAACTTGTGAACTTGCGATAGGTCTTGCTTGTAGGTGACAAAGCAATATATGTAGCAGAGCTTTTCCATTAGAGCAGAAGCGCTGGAAATTCAACATATTGTGCTGCTTTATTGCATCACAGTGTCCCGAGAAGCTATGGTTCTGCTTCTTCTATAATGGAGATCTCCCCCCAATGTTACTGAGTGCACAAAGAAACTGTTGTTGTTTTTCAGGGAACTGACACTAAAAGCTTCCCTTTTCCCTCTGATGTTTCAGACCTTAAAAACATTTTCTACAAACCTCTGCTGCTGGGTATTTGCACAAATGTTTGGCCAGTTAATTACCAGAACAAGAAAAATACACAAGGAAACCACAAGAGAAGATTTGAAATGGGAAATATAACAGTTGTGTGTTAAATAAAGGGGATGTGCTAATGGTGATGTATCACCAAAATGTGTGGAGTAGCTGAGAGAGGACACAAAACACAGCTTTTTTTTTTTTTTTAGCTGCTTTAAAAAGTCTAACAAAACATGAATCTAAAATAGCAAACACGCGAAGCAGGAGGACCACAAGAGGAACAAGTGGTCAGACAAACACATACACAGAGGTGATTGGTAATTAGGTGCTGGTGCAACATATAAGCAGGAGAAACCAGAAACACCTATAAACAGTAGGACTGGCACAGTAAGTCCCATTTTCTGTTTTCTAGCATTTTTGTTTCTTAGCTGGAGTGGTCATGTTTCTCAGCAAACATTCAGAGCACCCATTTGCTCTTGGAGAGTGCAGCACCTCTTTCCTTTTATGTACTTGTGGACACAGCAGCAGAGCGACAACTCTGTGTTTTATAGGATCTTCACACTTCCCAAGTTGAAGTTAAATTTAGCCCAGAAAGCTTCTTGTGTGTGTTCATGAAAACATGAATATCTCTTAATGTCTCTTAAGTGAATGTATGTGTTTGGAATAGTCATCGTCAGTAGCCTCAGGTACTATATTTTGTACAGTTATCATCAATACTTTTGTTTTTTCAGTAATTTCAAATGAATTCTGCAGTAAACCTGTAACCAAGCACAGTTTATCCTGGCTCATGAAATGAACCTTTGTGGAGTGACTATTCCCATAAGCACAGTGTGTGGGTAACTTTACCTTACAAGCATTTATGCATTTTTTTCTGTGCACTTTTTCCTGTTACTTTTTGTCCATGAGATAAAAAATGTTTCTATCACAGTCCTAGTGATTTTCCCAACATCTCCTTGTATGCTGGAAAAACCCTGGCTATGTATTGCATCACCATGTTTTTTGTAAACAATAGAGGCGGTTACGTCATTACGTGCCTGCTTTGGGATAGGACTCGTTCATAATTGTGGCTGATGATGGAAAATCTTACAGATATTGTGGAGGACCTCTTCTATTTCTAAATGTACGTTTGCGAAATCTGATAACTGTATTAACTGATTAAAAAAACAACAACAACAACAAAAAACCGAAAACAGAAAGAACAGAGGCTTTAATGCTGCATGTGCTGCTACTATCATAAAACGGCTGAGTCTCTGCTGACTGTTGCGCGCCACCTTGCATCATGGGTAATGTAGCCAACAGGTTTTGGTGTGTAACAAAAAAGACAACATGTCTGATACTGTTGCAGTGCATTTTCATTTTTAAAATCTGTCAAATGTGAGTCAGACAGTAAATTAGTGAAGAACTTTTAAACCACAGTCTTGTCTCATTTTCTCAAGCCCTAACAAGAGAAGATGCAATGAATAGGTACGGAAACTTTAGGGCTGTTTACCCTGAGCCAGCCCGACCATAAATAGCAGCTGTTGTGTATGAAAAGTGCTTCATTTAGCAACATGTAAAGAATATTTTAAGTAACTTGCACAGCACTGTCTGGTATATAATTCTGCCATTAATAAAGAACAGAGGGTGTCATTCCCTTACAGGCTTTGGCTTGCACTTTCTTTGACGGTGCACTTGAAATGTCACGCAACGTAAGTATACATTCTGTTTGTTTCTTTAATCCTGATTTAAAGGCTGGGCAATTCTAAATCAAATCAAAGTACACTTAAATTTTCTTTGATTGGTCCACTGTCTCATAGAGATGATGTTCCCATGTAAGGCTTTATTTATTTAAAATTCCTAAAATGAATCAGTCATTGCCTTATTAGATAATTTGAGGTTAAAAATTCAAAAGGTGCAGCAGCTTGTTAAGCCCCATGGAGGGCAGCAGTAGTACCTAATCGTAGTTGCACACATGCAGACACACACTTGTACAAACAAGCCCATGACACCATCTACTTCTGCTGCTTTGCGGCTTCTCTTAGCCACATGTCTGTTTGGCAGAGGTTGCCGGGCAACAGGCTACATAAACCTGGCACCTGACAGGCTGAAAGAGAGAGCAACAAGCCATTCTCTTATCGTGCTGAAAAATGAAACTCTCCTACATGCCCACATGGAACAGTTACAAATTTGCATAAATGCAGGAATTATTTGGAGTCACCACCATACCTAATGTTAAGTGTTTCAAAATAAGTGAGTATCAGTATCAGGAAACATTTGAATGATCATAATTGAATTTTATGTGCAATTTAAGTCAAAAAACACACAAAAAATGACCAGTTATTACAAAAATACAGGTTTTATTCCAGTACATGGATGTTGTTGAAATGTGCTTACAGATCCCTCCCTCCGCTCTCTCTCGACACACACACACACACACACACACACCAATACTTCAGTACTTTTATGAGTGTAGAGCGTAAATCACTTCAACATTTCCTTTTCTTTTATCTGGCCTTTCAACATCAAGGTCGGGGGCAGCTTTATTATCATGTAAAGAGCGCAGAAAGAGCAGAAAAATGCAGTTATAGCTTCCACACATGCTACATACTGTGTTTTAGAGAAAAAGATTTACCACAGTTATAAAAGAGTAAAAATGAAATTCAAAGTTCAACAAAACAAGCAAATAAAAAGTAAAAAAAAGCTCACAAAATTTGAACTAGTCTGTAAATATTAAACTGTCAGGAATAATGCAGCTGTGTAGCAGTTATGGAGATACAAACTATGTTGCTGTGTTTTTAAGTTGCACGTTAGTGTCCTATTACAGTGTACTGCACCATTCTGAACTCATAATGGCAAAAGAGCTCTGCAACATATTGGTAAAAGATATTGCACTGTATAACAGGGTGCAGTGTTTGGTTACGACTTCATAAGGGCAAGGAGGGAAATGAATATCCAAATAATTCGTGCCGCCTATGCAATATGTAGCGCAGTTATAATAGATAAGAGGTGGTGTCTAAGACCTTATTTGTGTTCTTGTGAGAGAGAACAAATTAAGGTTAGAGGTCGTGCAGTAGTAGATACGTTATAACTTTACAGACAGCAGCACAGACTGTAGTTTGGGTATTGTATTTAAATGTGTCACACTGATATTGGATATTGAGGAGCTTCTGATGATTTAAAATGGAAAATACTCAAAGTTGTGGGTTTTATGCCAGTTTATTATGAGATTAGTCAGGCTTGTGGTTTATGAAACTTTCAAGCGTAACTACTTCAGGGCAAAATATAACACTTTATGTCGACTTTCATATATCTTAGAAATGCAAAAAGTCTGCAAAATGTGTTAAAATGTGACCTTTGATCTTAATAACCTAATACTTCTTACATCACTGTGTTGCACTTTAAGACAGGCTGACAGATGAGGTCATGGAGGAGACTATGATGTTCACTGCTGACATCGTGATCTGTAGTGAAAGGAGGGTATAGCAGCTGGAAGTGAACTTGGAGAGGTGGAGGTATGCTCTGGAGAGAAGAGGAATCAAAGTTAGTAGAAGCAAGACAGAATACATGTGAAGCTTCAAGGAGGAGCGGTAGTGAAGGTGGATACTTAAATACATTAATGACACCTTCTATGATTTATGGTTAGGAGAAGGTGACACTGACAAAAAGACAGGAGGTGACAGAGCTGAAAATGTTCACATTTTTTGTTGGGAAATTAGAAATTTGTATATCAGAGGAACAGCTCTGGTTAAAAAGTTTTGCAGATAATGCTAGAGAGATAAGGCTGAGATCGTTTGGACGTGTGCAGAGGGCGGATAGTGAATATAATGGAGAAAATATGTTGAAGATTAGGCTGCCAGATAGGAGGAAAAAGAGGAAGACCTCAGAGGAGGTTCGTGGATTCAGGGAAGGAGGATGTGCAGAGGCTTGGTGTGACAGAAGAGACAGGAATTACGATTTTTTCCCCCCTCCTCTCATGAGTGACATTTTAAATTTGCTGGCATAGACCACTCACTTAATTTCAAATGCTGGTTCCTCGATTTTATCTCTAACTTGACTCATATTGCTTGCCGAGCGGAATTGAGGAAGTAAGGCAAGTCCCTCCTCCCTCGCTGAAGGGATGGGCACAATGTGTGTGAACGCATGGCATTCGTATCCTTTCACTTTAATTTCTAGAGCCTGACTTTCAGACGCACACCTGTATATCAGAGTTTTGCTCATACAGCTTGTGAGATTCAACAGATCCTTCTCATGAATCCCTGTTTTTGGTTATCTCAACTGGTATCTCCTCATGGATATTTTAGAAAAAGCCGCCAGATTAAGCATGAGTTTGTGATTGATGCGATTGCGCTCCCAAGTGGTCAGTGGGTGTATTGCAACTATAAATTCTCAAGAAACTTTATGCAACATGTTAGTCAGAAATTCATTGTAAAAACCTCGTGTTCGTACAAAATTTTAAAATGACACACAACTTTGGGATTTCAGCTGCAGTACAATGGTATGGCATTGTCTTGTTCCGCAGAGTATGAGGTGGCTGTAGCCCTGTCTAATTATAGATGACCATTTGCTCCTTTGGAGAGAGTTATTATTAGATATCTCACAGGCCAGTTGACTCAATAACTATGCAAGGGATTTCAGCAAGGGAGTCCAGTTTTAAAGAAGTGCCTAATGATGTAACTTTACAGATCACCCGCATAAATGAGCAACACAGCTGAAAAATATTTAAAAAGAAATATATTTCTGTGATCAGAAATGGATAGGACTGGATAGGACTGTTGTTTCTGTGTGTTTAATTAGAAAACAGAAATATGCAGATTTTCATTTCAAGGCCAGAGCAAACAAGCTGCCACTGACTAACAGGGACTGAAAATTGATGGGATATATTGGCATATGGAGACGGACATATGGCTTTGTTGCACCTCCAGGGATATTTGCGACTTAATTAAGTGGGGGAAATAACGAGGGCATTAATGATCGCACTGAATAAATTACAGAAAATTCAGGAATCTATTTGGAACAATGGAGCTATCACGTATGGGGCCTGTGGCTGAAACCAGGATGTGGCCTTAGAGAAAGGTTGAGGCAGACGTGCTAGGAAATGGTAAAGGTGAAGAGTTTAGAGTGGCAGCCAGACTGAGCTCAGGTCAGATTACAGTGGGGCACTTCCTGAGTGTATGCGTGTGTCCTGCAGGCATACACCACCAAGTTCAAAAGAAAACATAAACAGACACAAAAATAAAACAAGATCAATAATTTATTTCGAAATAGATTTTGTATTGTAAGCGGTTATATTTTAGGAAGCCCACATGATGAAACAGTGGGAGTGGTTATGTTTTTTTTCCCCTTCAGTGCTTCACAAAACAAACGCCTCAGTGAAAAGGCAAGTCAGGGAACTTTTACACAAGGTATTATGTAACATTTCATAACAGTCAGGTCATGGTTGGTGTGTCGTGTAAAGGAGAACAATTCAAATTCTTAAAACTTTTAAGACTTAGAAGATTTGTCCGGCAATCTGCTAATCAGTAAAGACAGACGTGGAAACCAAATGCATGCCTCTGTCAGTAACAACAGCAGGTCAACACATGCGGCTCAGGCAGGTGGAAGGCAACTTTGCTCCACTTTTTCTTTTCTCTGTTTGAGACTAAAACATGAGGAGTCAGGACTACCTGTCCCCCTTTAATGTCCTTGGTGATACTGTAATTGTAGTGTGAAAGTTTGTCCAAACTTCTATCCATTCACCAGTCCCTCAAATGTGCTCCGGGTGGTTTTGCAAGCACTTGATGAACTCTGAGACTGGGTGCCCATTGAAGCAGATCTGATAAACGGCAGTGAAAAGAGGAAACCTGCAAGGGCAAATGGAGATTATTAAGGAAATAGTTCCACATTCACATTCTTGCCAGAGTTAGATGAAAAGACTTGATATCACTCTCATGTGTCTAGAGTAAATATGAAGCAGTAACTTTAAACAAACAAGCTCATTAGTGAGCTTCAGAGGTGCTGACATGTGCATTTGTTTATTTTTGGAAAGAGCCATTTTTATTCACTAATTTAAAAGCTGGTGCCAGCAACTTCACTGTGTACTTTTTTATATGGCACGACATTCTTCTACGAGTATCCGACTCAAACATGTGCAAAACAGGTAAGTATCATTGATTGTAAAAAGGTCAAATACAATACTGATAATAATAAAACACAAGAGAGACTTACTTCTCCACCATGTTCTTCTGTTTCAAGACCTGGTGGACCTCAGTTGCTGTTGCTGGGCCCTGAAGCTTCTGACCATTCAGCAGCTCGTTCTCCAACTGCTCGATGGTCTACAAGGAGAGACAACGAGCATCAGATTATTATCATTTTCATAACAAGAGAGGAAGACTGACATGAGAGTGACACGAGCAGTTTCGTACTTTGCCCGTTTTGGCAAATGCCTCTCCAATCTTTCGGTTGCGTCCACCATAGCAGGTCGTGATGAGGTCGGCGATACCGCAGCTCTCAAGGAAGGTGGCAGGTGAGACGGGGCAGTTAGTGCAAAAGACCTTGGCGAAGGAGATCATCTCCATCAGGCCGAGACGAATCACTGCTGCCTTGGTGTTGTCTCCAAATCCCAGGCCATCACAGAAACCCGCTCCTACTGCCACGATGTTCTGCAGTGATGATGAAGTTATATATGAATGTGAGGAATCTTTACTGTGTAGATGTAGATGGGAGTGTACTTTTTTGACAACCACCGTCTTTTCCATACAGTAAATACACCAACAGATTCATTTGGCTCTGCTGCTTTGGATGCATATGCACAGTGTGGTAAAGATATATATATATATATATATGTCCACAAATACTATACTAAAAACATTACTTTATAAATTGTCTGTTTTAGACTTTATACCATTTCTGTTTTTTGACTTTTTTCACAGTATATCTGTAATAAAGCATTTTTGTCAAACATTTAGCTTGGTGAGGATAAAACACCTTGAGTGCGCCACAGATCTCCACAACATCAGACTCCTCCACCACAGTCACGCGGAAGTTGGTGGTCTGCATCAGCTCCTTCAGCAACAACCCATGTTCTTTGTCCTTGCACCCTGAAATTACAGACAAATAATCTCAATCTGTTTCCATATTACATTTAATAATATTATTTATTAAAGAAATAAACTCCATACCAATGGTTGTTTCACAGAACTTCTCATCAGCGACCTCATTGGCAATGTTTGCACCCATGAGGACTGTCATGGTGATCCCCAGTTTCCCTCGGATAACCTCTGAGATCAGCTTCAGACCCTCTGGACCTGCATCAACACCCTAAAGTAAACAGTTATGTTAAAATCCCCTCACTTATATGTAAAATATTTCTCAGGCTTTAGTGCACTGTTTTTAAAAAAAATAATTATTTATTAGGATGATGTTACCTTGATAAGAGACATTCCTATCGCATCCTTTTTTATGTGATCTTTTATGGTGTCACACACTCGCACAATAAACTGGTGAGGGACCACAAAGATCAGGATGTCAGCTCCTTTCACAGACTCAACCAAGTCTGGAACAGCCAGCTAATGAAAGAGAGAAGTCAGAATAAAACATGGGATCAGCAAAGAGATAAAACACGGTGTATGTGCCCTCTTCTGGACTCAATAAACTTGCCTAGAGGGATAAAAAGTGCTGTCAGACTCACCACATTGGGAGGCAACTTGTGACCGGGCAGATATTTCACATTTTCATGGTCTGTGTTGATGATTTCTGTGAGCTTGCGACCGTTTACCGTCTCCTCAAACACCCACATGTTCACTGTGGTGTCAAACTTGTCATACTTGGCTGCATTGGCTCCCACAATCTTGGCAATGGCAGAGCCCCTGTGGACATGGTGACACAGGAAATCATTCTGCTGCCACAATACTGGCTGGGTGAATGTACCGCTTGCAAAAAACTGTTCTCAGTTTTCTTCTGTGAAATGTAAACAACACATGAATTCAAATTTCTGTGCTCCCAGAGTGATTGAGGGAGAAAAAGTTGTACAAAAGGTTATTGACTGTTTGGTTTAGCAGATACTCCTTTGATTTCAAGATGTTCAGATGTTCTCAGGTCAACTGTCCATTATATCTGGGAGCTTGAACACTGATAACAGCTACACAAAGATCAGTTTTTAGGAATTACAGTAAAATCTCAGTGGCAAATTTAATATTGTCAGTCACTTAAAGACATAAAGAAATCCTTTCTCACTGGCAAATGGACCTCTATTAGTGTATAAAAGGAGAAAGTAACTACTATGTGTTTTAAATAGCTTTAAAATGCTCTTCTAGGCTAGAAACAACCCAGGTGAAATATATATTTAAAAAAAACAACAAAAAAAACCAACAACAAAAAAAACACATTAGAAGGACCTAATTCAAATTCATTTTACATATAAGCTCAACATAACTGAAGCTAAGAGCTAGGAGAACTCCCTTTAATGATCATATTTCAGATCTCCCAGTTGACCTTTTAGGCTACTATGAGATACTGGTCAGAGCCGTACTTAGGTGCTTCACTAAAACACCGCACTTTTTCTGCACTGCACCTTAGAGCTCAGGGGTTATGTTTTTTATTTGACCACATTAATTTCACATTAATATTTAGGTTTTATTTAGGTTTAGGGCAACGCCTACATGCTTCCTTTCAAACAGCTTTTCCTTTAAAATATAGGTAACCAGTTAAAGCATTAGTAATAATCTGTATGTATAGAAATAGTCAGGGTCTATTCTGCTGCATGTTTTAAAAACTTTGATACAAACCTATAAAAGCAGCCAACAATTTTAATTGTAATATAGTATTACATGCTGCTTCCACCACTAAAATGCCACATTGGCTGAGAGACATCAATGCCCCATCAGTGCTGACTCAGCACTAATGTTGCAGAATAATGAAAAGGGAATCTTCAGTAAAGATTTTCTCAGGATATCAAAGGTCATCATATTCAAAGAAAAAAAAAATCCACTCTGCAGTCCTGCAAAACAGCAGGACTTTATAATGAATCATTTATCTACTCTCAGAGGCTAAAGTTGCCTCCTGGCCTCCAAGTTTACCAACTTTAGATTGCCTTCATAAAAAATCCAACTGTGGGTGTAATCTTTCAATCCCCCAAAATAAAAATACCCATATGTTGATTAGAATTAACTTATTTCTGCGCACCATTAACAGCCCTTCACCCCACTTAACTCTAAACTGAAATGAATTCTAAGGTGCAGAAAAAGTGATCTAAAGTCCTTTACTCACCAGTTACCAGAGCCAATCACACAGACCTTCTTCGGCGTTGCCATCATGTACTTGACTTTCAACACTAAGCTGCAGCTGCTGCGTAGACACACTGAAGCCGGGACGCACTGTATTTATACCGGACACATAGCTGAGGCGCAAGCACACCCTCTCCTGATGGTTGGTCTGCTCTGTTGCCTCACAGGACCAAACTTTTCCACACCGCGCAACAGGATAGTCCAACGGTTTTTTTTTCTATTGAAAGCAGGAACTCACAAACTTAAGCATGCAATGATTTTGACCTAATCAATTTATAATAATAATAATAATAAACTTTATTTATAAAGCACACTAAAAAACCAAGGGTATACCAAAAAAAATAAAATAGGAAAAAGGAGATAAGAGGGAAAAAAGAAAGGACCTGGCACGTATCAATTATAAAACGATGACAATCATAATGCATAAAAGTAGTTAACAAAGCATAACGGATAAAAATGTATCAACGCACACCAAATATTAGCTAGGTGGAAAAGCAACATTAAATAAATAAGTCTTCAGCCGTGATTTAAACAATGGCATAGAGTCAAACGCCCGGATAGCAACGGGAAGATTGTTCCATAAAACTGGGGCAGCTACAGCAAACGCACGGTCGCCCCGAGACTTCAGCCGAGAACGAGGTTGCTCCAGAAAAAGTTGGGTAGCAGATCTAAGTGCTCTGACAGGAGTGTGTAACCTAAGAAGCTCATTGAGGTAGCTCAATAATAATTTTGTACGTGAAAAGTAGTATTTTAAATTGAATACGGTATTTAACTGGCAGCCAGTGCAAGCCAGCAAGAACAGGAGTGATGGAGGAAAATTTCCTGCTACCTGTCAAAAGGCGTGCTGCCGCATTCTGGACAGTCTGCAATCTCAGGAGAAGGGAGGAGGAAAGGCCAATGTAAAGAGAGTTGCAGTAGTCCAACCTGGAAGCCACGAATGCGTGAAAAAGTTTTTACATGATTCAATCAATAGAATCTGCGCATTTTAAACCGATTGGGATTCAGACAATCAAAGCTGATGATTAGATCGACTGACACAATCTGCAAACTTCTGTAATCCATTTAAAAATCAAAAACTCAAACGTCGGTGAAGAGGCTAATCACATTTATGCTACTCAAGTGCTTCTGTGCACTCTGGGACAGACTTTTTAAAAATGAAGCTTGAGTTCAGTTAATTTTGTTTGTATGGCGCCGAATCAGGAGTCACCCTATGAGTCTAAGACTAAACTAAGAAAACCCCAATAATCAAATGAGCCCCTGTGAGCAAGCGCTTGGCGACAGTGGGAAGAAAGAAACCTCCAAAAGAACCAGGCTCTGGGACGGAGTCAGACTTGGGAGTCAGGAGTAAAAGAAGAGAAAAAGAACAGCACGAGGACGTTCTGGAAATACCACACACTTATTTTAAAAGTATGCAACAGTAAAATTAGGGTTGCCAAGTCCACTTCACATTTCATATTCAAGTCCTTACACTAAACAAATCCCCCTGTACACTTTTCAGGCAGATTCATTAGTTCACAAAGGATAAAGTATCTAATGTCTTTATTATTAATGCAAAACAAAGGGGGTGGGATGTTTTCTTTTTGAGGACCATTAATCATCTCAGGACCCCTTTAGACTGTTTTCTTAAATAGCCCTAGAGAGGGGTGTAAGCCCTGGCAGAGAAATCATTAAACTACCCAAGTGTACATTTGTTAAATGCAGCTCAGCTTCCACCAGCTGCAAGTTAAATCCTCCCTATGCATCAGTATTAACAATATTAATGCACTACATATCACAAAGGCACACACTGACTCAGTGACATGTTTATTTCAGAGAGCACAGGGAGACTTTGTGGAATATTTACTGGTTTGGTTTTGCATGATGATAAACTTGGTGGGTGAAATAACAAATGATACTGTGTGGTGTGTAATAATGGAATAGTAAGCTTTAAATGCAACCCGATGCTGATCCACACAGGAATACTAAACCATATTAAAGATAAAGGGGGGGAAAAAATCACAGACAAAGAGAAGACATTTTACATAATCCTTTATTATAACATAAGAACATACAGAAAAATAGGTTTGGTCCATGAAAAAGTCTGCAGATTCACAATTCTACAGTCCCACCCCCCAGTGTTGTTTTACACCCCAGAGGTTCCCCGATGTTCGTTTCAAATCGTGTACCTGCCCAAACCTTTATTAGTGTATTCTTGGAATTCATTATCAAAATGCACATACGCAAACATTTTCAGCCAGGACACTCATTTTAACCTCATACTGGGAAACCCACAGAAACCAGGTCTTCAGTCAGTGTGTGAAGAAGCTCCGGCTCCTCAAATCTGCTCCACCACATGTGTTTTATGGCTTCTCTGCACATAATTAAAATACACTAAACTAAAAACGCAGGCATTTTAACTCTTCCCAGCTTGCAAGCGACGTGAATCCGACTGCATGTCTCCCTGCAGAGCCGTGCTTCGTAAAGCGCCACTGCTGACTTTACTTTGTTGCGGAGAGCTAAACCACTGGGCTCGGAGAGCGAGGGCCAATTAATAATATACTGATTTGACTATCTGAGCATAGACAAAGACTTAAGAAAAAGATCAGCCAGGATAAGTAATACAGGTTTACTTCACATCCATCTTCAGTTTTTTTCTGCTCAGTATTTACAAAACTTGAATGACTAGAGGTACTCATACTAGCTACTTCAATGATAATCTGTACTAGCTAACAAGACAAGTACGGATATAATACATATTTTTAAAACAAGGATCACTTATAGTAACAAAAAGGAGGAAAAATAAACGTCATAACAAATGGCATCTTTAACAAATAAAACCGCTTTCCAACAACAAGGTATATTCTGCTGTGATTGATTGAGCTTTAAAATGTCTCAGAAGACTGTGCCACAAAATGTGAAAAATAACCAATGGCAACTTAATACAAGGTGACATATGAACAGCCAATGTGTAGCAAAAAAGCCCAATTGATTACAAACACAATCACAATCAATATTTAACTAAACGGGCAAGCGTCCAGGGGCCAGGCTTGGAGTTGAAAGCGTAAATTTACTTTCCAAAAAGGGGAACAAAGAGCCACGCCAGACTCGACACATTCCGGCTGATTTAAGATTATTTTTTTGTTCCAGGGACAATACATTTAAAGTTGCGAGGTGCAGTCTGCCCTCTGCTTTTCATCTGTGTACAATCTACGTTTTTGTGAGGGCACAACGTGTCAAAATGAAAGGAATGCTTCTATCTAAGGCTAAGACATGAAGAAAAAAAAATCTAACTTAAATTAAAGACAATTTTGCTCAAGAGCTCTTGGTGTGAGTAGGAGGAAAATCTTTCATTAAAAGAAAAAGATAAAGCAGAAACCAAACTGGGGGGTGAAGATAAAGGAAAATTGACATCCTAGAAAATGCTGAGGCCACCTTTTATCTATGTCTCTCTACTTTTGTCAGTTTAAATGTCCCACGCACACACATTAGTTGTCTCCACCAGCAAAACACGTCTCCTCATTTCCTGCTGCATGTGACGACTTTCTTTAGGTGTTCCTGATGCCGAGCGCCTGCTCCAGCTCCTGTCGCCTCTGCTGGACCTAAAAGATGT
This sequence comes from Etia nguti, assembly GCA_015106755.1. Classification (NCBI taxonomy): domain Eukaryota; kingdom Metazoa; phylum Chordata; class Actinopteri; order Cichliformes; family Cichlidae; genus Etia; species Etia nguti. The sequence goes on from VUQG01011547.1 coordinate 57,556, forward strand.
TTTCACATAGAGATGATTTAATCAGCAGAAGTCAGCATTAAAAAGCAACCTGAGATAAAAATAGCAGGAGTATGCATGGGTTCAAAGTGCATCCAATGGTGCTGGGAAATATTTAGCAAGTCACGAGTAAAATGTTCTTCATCGTAGATCAATGTTTGCTAATAGTGACTGGGGCTGAGGGGGCTGAGGTGGGAAGTGATACATTATTAAATGTTTTTAAATGTATTCAAATACTCTGGGAATATTATGAACAAGAGGACTCATCTTACAGACTACCATCCTGAGATAACATTAGCAGAGCAAACCTGGCTGAACTGAAAAAGCATCAAACACCAGACACACTGCTACTTTATAGATGCAGACAGATTGCCACCATGATGTCGTCAGTCTGAACTGTGAGTCTCTGTCAATGAACACAACTTGAGGGGACTCAACTCAACTGGCTGCCAGCTGGTTGTACTCTGGTTATATCCCCATAGAGCAAGAAGGTTGCTGAGTGCAACTGTAATAAATAAACGTAATCAAATGTGAATTCATGTCTATGGAGATAGCAACAGATATGAGATTTTCAACAATTTATCACAGTAACAGACTGCATGTAACTGCTAACTCGACCATATTCAATCACAGACTGATGGACTGAGTCTCATAGCAACATTTAAGGTAGTTTTTAGTGACGTTGGTGTGTTTGACAATCTCATTTTGCAGTAAAGAAAAAAATGCTGTGCGATATAGTTTTCGCATTAGATAAATACAGATGTACGTTGTGTACGTTTTCCTTTAGTTCTTATATCTTACAAAAATAAAATTATGTAAACTAAGAAAGTAATTGAGACATGATTGTTGACTTCTGTGCAAACCCAGATGGATCAGCCTCAATATGTTATCTAAAAACAAACACTACTGATGTCTGTAATTTGATATGAAAACATTCTGCTGTTTATCTGAATGGAAAACTCCAAAATGACATCCTATCAGTTATTTATCTGGATGACTTGTTGCACCATGGCAGATTCCACTGAGACATTTTTGAAAACAATGATAAGCCGAGTACGACACATTTAATAAAAATTCATCATCTGAAAACCATAAATGTCTCTATTAAAGCTAAATTCATTTGGTACGATCTCTGTGCTAAAATAAAACAAAGAAGAAAAGAAAAGCCGAGTTACCTTGGAGTAGAAGTAACGGCAGACGGCCTCCTGAGCCCACGGCTGGTAGTAAAACTCTGCTCTTCGCTCCTCTTCTGGGTTTCCTACCACATCTGTCATGGTCTGTTAACAGAAAGAGATATTATTGTATCAAACTCCATCTAAACTAGTGCCACAGCTGATAAATTAAAGGGCACAGGGTCTCCGCAAGGTAAACTGGGGATTTGCTTTGAGAGCAACTACTGAGCTTCAGACTGAATTTGTTCAATTTTACAGCGATCCGACTGAGCAAACACTGCAGGTGGGTGACAGCTGGTCAAGCAGTTAACTGGCTCGCTCAAAGAAAGATGGGGGCGAGCATGCATGCAGCCAGACATGTTATTAAATGTTTCACGCTCTATTTTGACTCTGTTACACCTGATTGAGCAGCATGGGGGGTTTGTGTGCATGATCTGAGGTTTCCCCTTCACACGGTCGAGCAATGTACGATGTAAACTCAAGTCAAAGGATCAAATACTGTTAAACTCTAATACCTTCAAATCTGTGGATTGTCCGGTTACAAACATGACACAGAGCACAATCGCACTTCATGACTTAAAAAAATTAATGCATGTTAAGTGGCTTTCATTTAATTATCTAGTCATCTGTTGCTGTCTACGAGTGTGATATTTTGAGCCCAGAAGGGTGTCTTTTCCCCCCCACCTTCTACTTCTGTTTGTTATTCCTGACATTTCTTTTCTGTCTACAAATAACGTGCCCATAATCTGCTTAAAGCTTTGCATTTAAATTAATTTTACAGGAAGTCGGGTCACTTATTTATTTTACATATATCAAATCACAAAACGGCCTAAGGAAAAGAAATGGACCCCCGTTCTACAACAGGAAAAACTAAAATGAAAGGGAAAAGAATCGGATGCCTTATGTACAGAGTAGGCAGAAATAAAAATAGTGAAATCTGACTGTGGTGGAGCAGAATGACAAAATTTGGTAGAGGAAAGCAATGAGTCACGTCTTTCTACTTGTGATGCTGTGCATCTTTCTGCTGCGTTGCATTCTTATCTTTTTTAAGGTTGTCAGTGGAGAAACTGGTACTGCTGCTCTGTCCTCTTTCTGATCCATAAGGGGTTTATTTCTGAACGGCTGTGTGGTGAAAAGGATTACTCAGCACTTACTCATCTGAACAAACCTCAACTCCACATTTAGATATAAACTTTAGGCGAAATGTTTTTCTTATTCTTACACACATCCTACACAGCCAATCACAGTGACGTGCGCTGGAGGAGGATTTGATGACATGGTACATCTACTGACACCTGCTGTGACTAGAGATAATTAAAAAAAAAACTAAAAAAAAACCAGCACAATGCTACTTTAAGATCCTCTCTTAAAGTAGCAGGATAGACACACTCACCTTGAGGTCTCTGCACTGGGACTGCAGCCAGTCGTTGATAAAGCCCTGAGGATCTCTGGCAAAACTCAACATGAACTCCCTCTGGGTCTTCAGCTGGTTAATGGTCTCAATGGTTTCATGGATCTGAGAAGAATCAAGCACAACAGAGAATGCCCGTTATGTTAAAAGACTTGATGTAGCTAACCAAATTAACAGGTGTTTAGTATTCCTCAGATCAAAACTATTACAACAGGGACATCCCTTTATAATAAATCTTTTATTGCACCATAAATTATACGAGCTTTTTTAAAACCTCTAATTACACGGATATAGCTTTCCTATCATTTCCTCTGACACCTATGTAGTCAATAAAGTTACTAACAAAAAACAAACAAAAACGTGCCGTTTCACAATCACAAAGGCGGACATATATCTATACATACATATATACGTATATATGTGTATGTATATACACACACACACACACACACATATATACATATACATATACACATATACACATATATACATATACACACACACACACACACACACACATATACACACACACACACACACACACACACACACACACACACACACACACACACACACACACACACACACACACACACATACACACACACACATACATATATACACACACACACACACATATATACACACATACACACACACACACATATATATATATATATACACACACACACACATATATATATATATACACACACACACATATATATATATATACACAC
>VUQG01011551.1:3306-18149 GCA_015106755.1 Etia nguti
TGCTTAAAAAGTTTTTTTTTTTTTTTTTAATCTTTTCATCTTTTTGTTCTATATGACACTTGGGAGCAGAAGAATGCACAAGGCACAAGGGTGTGATGGTTAGTACCATTGCCTTGTAGCAATAATGTCCTGGTTTTGAATCTATTTGCGGAGTTAGAACTTTCCAGGTACTCCAGCTTCCTCCCACAGTCCAAAGACATTAATATTAGGTTAACTGGTGATTTGAAATTGGCTACAAAGGTCCAAAAGCCAAAATGTATGAATGTGGGTTGTGAATGGTTGTTTGTGTTAGCCCTGTGATAAGTAACCTATCTAGGTTATATCCCGTTTCTTGCCCCATCTTAGCAGGTATATACTCCAGCCCAATCCAGCCGTACCAGAAGACAACGGTTTAATGGATAATATACATTGTTATGTACATACGTACATACAGTATACACTGTATGTACATATGTACGTAGGTCCAAAAGCATAATGACAGCCTCATTTGGGGCTGTTGTCCTTTGGTTTGGGATAGCCCCTTAGTACAAATGAAGGGAATCGTAATGCTACAGAAAACAACATTTTCTAGACTGGTTTCAAGCCCTCGTTTATGGACTTCAACCTCATCCACCAACTTTGAGATGCAGTATGAGACGGGGCTTATTGCCCAAGTGTTTATACAAAGCTTTCCTTTTGGTGGAATTAGTATATGCAACACAGCACAAAACAAGTACTGAAATAAACACATCACAACAAGCCAGTCTCAGACAGATAGAAATGGGATGCCAAGAGTGACAAATCTGAATGTGAACAGCTGTAGCTGCATTGTGAAGAGTGCCTCAGTTGAATACCACATTAATCTGAACATCATTTTTTTATATTATATATTTCATTCTCAGTTATTGTTAACTTTTCTTATTTCATATTGTTAAACATGACTTATCCAATTAGTTTTACAAATTAATGTGTTTTAAAGAGTTCCTCTCTTTCCCTCAACCACATTCTCTCTCCATCTCTGTCCGAAACAAACAAGTAAAATATTGTTTCTATAGCTATAGTAAGACAGAAAGCTGCAAAAAAGGTCAGCCAAGGTGAAATGAGACACAAGATCAGACTCAAACCTGGGATCATGCTTGCAACCCTCTGCTTTACAGTAGTCACAACTCAGTGGTTTCATTCCAGAAAGATATCCGTTTAGGGAGTAAAAGCTTTTGAATGTTGTGTCTGTTAGCAAGCTTCGATGCACTACATGCTGCATTTGGCAAATTTAACAAACATCTTAGAAAGTATAGTGAGGATTGGTTTTTCTTTGTATGTAAATAATGTAGGTATCTTACATTTAAGTCATTTCATTTGTCAGTATCCTGACATTTAAGGCTCCCCCCAGCGTGTTTATATCCTGTTCCAAAGAAAAGTTCATACAGGCATGGATGAGCGAGTTTGGTGTGGAAGCACTTGACTGGCCTGCACAGAGTCCTGACCTCAACCCAACAGAACACCTTTGGGATGAATTAGAGCAGAGCCTGTATCATATTAATATTAATATCATATTAAACCCTATGAATTAAGACTGGGGTGTGTGAAGTTCATATAAGTTTAAAGGCAGATGAACAAATACTTCTCACAAGTTAGCTTGGTGCCTACTTGCACAGTCATGCACCCATCTGTCAATATAATGCACCAAATCCAAAAACACAACCACAGACTCAAAATTTGTCTGCATGATTTTTATAAACATTCGATACTCGAGAAAAAAATGTCATGCATTAAAAAAAGAGTTGCTTTTTTACTAATTGCTGTGTTTCATACGTTTAATCATTAAAGCATCTTAATATAGGAGACAGGGAAAGACATATATTGGTATTTCAGCAGGACTCTGCAAACCAGCACTAAGCCTCTGCTCCTTGCACATTCACACTTCTTTTGGGGTACTTTTATGCAATAACTTGTACTTCAGTATACACTACGTACAGTGGTTAGAATAATTTGAAACTGTTACATCACTCTAAGTTTTTCACCTTTCCGTAATTCTGATACAGTATTACTGTGGTGTGCCTACTTACATCTGTATTTGTTATTTTTCATGTTTGATGTTTTGTAAGCAACTGGATGTTGAAATTTCATTTTCCTTCCTCCCTTCCTCACTTTCATCCTTCCTTCAATCTATCTACCCATGCATCTGCTCATTTTTAAAACTCCCATCGATGTTCTTTGAAGTTTTTCACTGACCTCATACAATGTGATCATTCCATTGGTCTCGTTGGGAGCTTTCCACTGCATGAAGATCTTTTCTTCATATGGCGTATTCTGTAGAGATTCCATTGGCACTGATCCAGGCACTGAAAAGACACCAAGTACACAAAGTGTAATAATACATTACAACACAAATATGTACTCATATTTGAAGAATGTACATAAAATTATATTCAAATGACTGCTTCGCGAACATATGTATGTAGCAAAAGTATTAATAAAGTATGGGTATTACAGCAGAGATTATAAACTATTTTCGCAGCATGAAATGTATTTATAGTAATTATATTACAATATTACAATAAAAATAAAAAAGGTTCATTATTTTCTGACATTAGCATCTAATTGTCATTCTCACTGAAATGTCTTAGGTTGTAAAGAAAGTCAACTTTCCAGAAAATGAATCCACACAAGTCATTGAGTCCATTTCTAATAATCCCCCAAAATATTACTTCTGGTACAAAAAGAGCAGTTAGCACACGAGTACAGAGTACCAGTTCAAAAACACAAATTGAGATAGATATAAGCAAAAAGGCCAATGTGCAATGTAATGGCTAAATAGTACATCTCAAGTTGAGTGAATCTAAATATTAGAGGGAGGAAGTAAAAAGAACTATGGAATGAAAATCAGAAGTAAAGAGAGGTATATTAAATTACACTAAATTACAGTTCAGCTTCTCATCATTTAATTAAATTTCTTGAGTCCAAAAGTTTCAAATGTCTCAGAAGGTAGAAATATTCAATTACCTGAAATTTAATTATAGGCTTTTTTTTCTCCCTTTGAGGCAGTGTGAGAAACACTGTTTGATCTGGAAAACTTTATAAATGGAGGACATTTTCAACTATTAGGTATGATAGGATATTTCACAATATTTCTTATAGTCTAGAAGAATGAAAGATTTTGCTGACATGCAGCAATACCAGTCTATGTTAAAAGAATTCTTCTTTTAACATAGATATAGTCACGGCCAGCCTATATTGATCAACCGTTTAATCACATGAAAATGAGGACATAACTTCATACGTAATGCGATTTCCTGAGAAATGCGTAAGTAAAACAGAGCTTCTGTCTTAATTAGCGGTTCAGTTATCTACTACACATATTAAAAGTTTAACTACAACCTACAACTTTTAGGTATTGGCATATTATTGTAAAGCTCAGCTGTAATTTATAAAATTAAACAAGTCTCATCCTAAGATGAATAGGAGACAGAGAAGCTGTAATAATGTCATGTAGAGATAAATCTTGAAGCACCCTGTAGTCAGTGAATAATGGAACAACTGCTGAGAAAAAAAAAAAAAGACAGCGGCCACTGTGATTTTCTTGGGCTACGGGCAGATTTTCTGACTCACTGCTGGGAACGCTACATCCAAATCAAACTCACCGGCATGAAAATCCTCAAACATAAATTTTATTAGCTTACAAAGTCAATTACCAATTCAATGTCAATGGACCAACTGTCTCTAGTAAGGGAAAAACTTTTATCTGTCTTAATGATTTGATTCAAAGTTTAGCAAGACTCAAATTCTGTGTACTTATTATTTAAGGATATTTTACAGTAAATTATGTGTTCTTCCAGACATTTGGTATCCATCCTGTTCTTTGATTGTAATGAAGACATCTTCACTTACAACACTTAAGTTCAACTAAGATCAGTTGACCATATTGACACTTGCTCAGAAGATGTGATATCTTCTGGATTTATTAGTCTCAAGGTGGATTACTTCACTATGTATTAGTCTATTATAAAGCAATGTCCTCAATATAGCTTCAGTTTTGAATTAATCAAAACTGTTTAATGATTGTGTTGTGAATTAAGAAATTCTGCCAGTGGAACATTTGAATAACCGATGGATTAATCCTCATCACTGGGGAGTAAATATTTTATTATGGATTGCAGTTTTTTTGTATAAAGTTGAAAAAAAAGGTGTGTTTACGAATAGCTTGGGTACACTGCATTACAAACCCAATGAGTTGGAGTGAAGTGAACGGTTATCAGTGTAAAAGGTTGTTTATCAAATCGTAAACTGTGCGGTCAAAAGATACTGAGCAATGAGGATCCTCATTGCTCAGTGTATCAGCACTCACTCACTGATGCACTCACACACTGAGTGTATCAGTGGGGTTTCAGGATGAGGCAGGCTTTCACATGTCTTCATGGAGGTATACAGACAAAGAAGAGGTGTCAGACATCTCATCTGGGAGTGAAGCTGTCAAACAGTCGAACTCACCAATTCACACAATGTGTTACACATAAAAGCAGAAACACGCAGTTACACACAGACACATGCACTAGACCCTTGAACACAATGCTTGCACACAGTTGCACGTACATACACTGAGGGGTGTGAATTGTTCTAAATGATAAGAAGAAAGAGACAGAGTGCGCCAGAAGGGACAACCAACTGCAATGTGCAAGAATTCATGTGTGTTCTTCTATGTGTGCATTTGTGTCTGTGTGCATACTTGGTACTCTTGGTTTGGAGACATTAATCTCTTTCTTTAGTCTCATTTTAGGAAGCTAGTTCACAAAACATAAATCTGTAAGTTTTGCTACCAAGTCCTGCTTTTGTTTAGGTCAAGGGCAGGATAAGGTAAGAGTTCCTGCCATTAATTTCAGATTTTTCTTCTTAGATGAACATAATGTTGGCTTACATAAAAAGTTAAGATTGCGTTGCTGTTGGACTCACTGTAAGTCATTGCGAATGGAACTGTTGGGTAAATGCCTGTCGGGTAAGGCAGAAATGAGTCTGACAATTGCAGGAAGCTTTTACTGTTCCTTTAGTCTGATGCCCCTCAACTGAAAAAAAAAGCTTTTTGAAAAAAAAAAAAATTCTGCAAAGTTCCACCATTTACAGCCACAAATTGAATCTAACAAAGATGGATGTGCCACAGCTAGTCCTTTTACACTTGAGAATTGACCACCATTATCCATCTCTCTCTATAACATCCAACAGCTTTAGGAAAACCTGCAGAATGGGAAGTTTCCAACTTTTTCTGCTAGTTTTTAAAGCCATAAAACTGTGGCATGACAAAAAAAACAAAGACCTGTTCTTCTGTAGTTTAAAGGGTTATATTTAAAAACTCCACACTTATCCACAATTCAGTGCCCAATATTTAAAAATATTAAATTTATTTTGTTTTTTGGGCCCCTTTTTGGCTGTTAGAAGATAAAAAAAAATTCCTACATTTCCTACAAAACATTTCCTAAAAATATACTTGAAAGAAAGGGTGACGTAAAAAAAAGTAACATTTATTGCAATACAGCTACTAACACCTATAGGTCAATAAATATATATATTTGTGTTATTATTTCTTACATGAAAAAATAGCAGGTTAGAGTATATTGTATGAACAGTATGACCATTTATCGGTTACATTAAAAATTATGACTCCAAAACTAAGAGTTAATGTTTTGTTCCTTAAAACCTCTACAGATCAGAGCACAACAATGGCACATGGAAAAATAATAAAGACTATTGGAAACTATTTTTTGACCAAAATTCATTCACAAACTATTCTGAGTCACGGATACTGAGATGCACAACAGAAAGCACACAGACTAGTAAACTATCAGATAAGTCTGACAGGAATATTTTGATTAGTAATTCCGAGGTGTTGATTAATGGCCCAGTCTGTGAAGCATATCAAATTACCCTAACAAAGAAATGCAATTAAATGCTGCCATTTTTATTCAACACCTTATCACTCACTTCTGTGTCTCTGTGTGTGCACTCTCATCTTTTATGATGCACAGTGTCTACCTGAATATCGTTGGATGTTTGTGTGGTACTTCTGTGTGTTGTTTCTGCTGTCTGTGTATGTGCACGTGTGTGTGTGTGTGTGTGTATACCATGTTTACATATCTTTGTGGGGACCAAAAGTTGAAAGCTTACTATACTTGTGGGGACCAACAGCCCTTAAGGAGACAAAATCCCCATCCCCACGTGTTTGAAGGCATTTTTGAGACTCAAAATGTGGTTTTAGTGTCAAGGTTACAATTAGGTTTTGGTAACGGTCAGGCATTCATTTTTGATGGTTATTGTTAGGGGTACGCGTTATGTCAATTAGATGTCCCCACAAAGATATGAAAACACAACTCTCTGTGTGTGTGTTTGTGTGTGTGCGCGCACAAATGCACGTGAGGAGCCTTCTGTTACTCACAGTGTGTACCATGACATCTGTGTATGCCGCTTTCCAGTGTGTGCATGACTCACATGACAAACCCCTGTATCTGCTGTGGTTTGCATGTGTTTGTGTGTTCCTCCGTACCTCGGGGGCTTGGACAGAAGAATACAGACTTCATTGAAAAGATAATGGCAGCTGTAACACATTAATCATAACTTGATTAAGTCCCATCATGCTGCAAGATCAATGGCCTGCTTTATTACGCCAGCAGGCCTCTCTTCTGTGTGCCCCTGTCTTGCCATCTCTCTCAATCTTTCTTTTGTATACACATTTTTTGTCTCTTAACCCTCTCTTGCTTTCTAAGCTTAGTTCAAATTATCTTTATTGGCATGAAATAAATCTCTGCATTTTATCCCTGCTTTTCATTTGTCTTGCGTCCGTTATTATCCAACAGACCTGATTGTTTATATGAAAATTTTGACTTTTGTGTTTCAGCTTGTAGCAGCTATTTGCAAGCAAAAGCAAATTTTACAAATCCCTCTAAGTGATTTTGTGATTATCTCAACTACAACTATTTAAAATTGAAGTAAATACTCTTGTAGTGACAATTCAGTCTGAATTCCTTTCTCCATGACAGTGCTTTATTTTTATTTATTTTTTAATGTAAACAACTGCACTTTTTTTTGGGGGGGGGGGGCGGTGAAAAACATAATTTAGTGTCATGTAGTGTGTTTTTACATTTAGTAATCTATTGTATATCAATAATCCATGGTATATAAATATGCTTATCTTCCACATGTTGTTCAAGACAGAGGTGTGGCTTCCTGGGGAACAAATAAACTCATCTTGACAAAAAGCAAACAAGCAAGATTTACTGGCAGTAGTGCTGGATTCAATTTTCATTGTGATACAAGGATTTAAGACAGATCCGTATTTGCAGTTATAATTAGAAACCCCTCAGAATGTACAAGGGCAAGATTTGAATCATTTGAAAAACTTCTTTTTGGCAATCAGACCACAAATAATCTCTTTCATAAATGCCAATGTTTTATCCATGTGAAAATTCCTATTATGAATGTATACAGTGGGAAAAATAATTATTTGATTCCCTCCTGAAGTTTTCTCACTTACAAAGTAATTTACTCTATATTTAACTCTTTGTTTTTTATGGTAGTTTCATTTTAATGGAAAGAAACAGAATATTGACCAAAAATCTAAAAAAAATAACAACACATTATATTAAGATTACAAAATGATTTGCACGTTATTGAGTGAAATAAGTGTTTGATTCTTTACAAATCAGACAGCATTCTGGCTCCCAAAATTTGTCTGTGTGCCCATACGTCACACAGATTACAATCAGTCAGTGACAGATACTCCTGATCTCAACTTGTTTTACATACAAATCAAATCAAATCAAATCAAATCACTTTTATTGTCACATCACATGTGCAGGTACACTGGTACAGCACATGCGAGTGAAATTCTTGTGTGCAAGCTTCACAAGCAACAGAGGTGTGCAAAATACAAAATACATGTAGTCAAGATCATCACAAAATCACTTATAGATATTGTTTTTGTTTTTTTAAATTTGCTCTCACTTCAAAATAGCAGCTATGATCCCAGACACTAACAATGACTAAAAGTCAAAATTTCCATATAAACAATCAGGTCTGTTATGTAATAAAAAGCCCAAGACAAATGAGAGCCAGGGATGAAATGCAGAGATTTATTTTATGCAAATAATGATAATCTGAACTGAATTAATACATTTCTATTACGATCAAACTAGCATAAAATTAAAATCTGTTCATTCCTTTGGAGGTAAACAAACTTACAAATTTAGCAGGGAATCAAATCAATACTTCCTCCACTGTATGTAATCTAATATATGGAATATTAAATGTTAAATGATTCCTTTAACATTTAATATACACAGTAACGTCTCCTTAAATTTTTAACCTGATCTCAAGTTGTTAATAATGGTAAATACAATTATACCAAAATACAATTCTTGTTCTATTGTCATGTAAAAATTTAGTCCTGTAGGATTAGAAAATTTGACTTTTACATCAAATAAAAGTATAAGCACATTAATGTAAATGCACTTCTACAACTTTAAATGTGCTCTGATAAATTGCCTTTCTGAAAAGCTCTTAGGATACAAACAAAAAACAGAGCTGTGATCTTTTTTTCCTTCTACACTGATCTTAAAACAAAGACCGTGCTGTGATGATAACAGGATTACGTCATCTCAATTGCTGTCATTACAGTCTGTGTGAGGAGATCATCTTTCTCTTTAACACTGGTGGGGATACTTGTGCACATATAAACAAAGGGATTTAAGGTTAGCATATTTATTACCCATTTGTCATGTAGTCATTGGTACAAAGCCCAAATAGATGGAACTGTAGTACTATGGAATTAGCACCCATACACTCTTCCTTTGCTTGAGGCTGCTGTCCCTTCAGCTCACTCTAAAAACATGATATTGTTTCTGTCCATCTCTTTCATTCAGACCCAGTTCATGGTCCTTAAAATGTCAATGTGGTGGGTGTCAGAGCCCGCCTTAATATGATGCCCAAACACCTTTTATGACCTCCTATGACTCCTATGCATTACTGAGCTGAGGATGAAAATTATGGCTATACTCAAGACAGCCACAAAACCAAGAATACACTTACAAACAAAGTCCATAAGAGATGCTTAGAGATATTAACAGAGCTCTACTCACAAGCCCTTCTACTAATATTACAGGAACTAATGAGTAATCCTAGAAACACCGGGGTATAAAGATCAAGAATGTGTGCAGAAATAGCTCTCCATATAGAAGAAGTCTGGAAACTGAAATCAAGGAATCCTGCAAAGACATTAGAACATTAAGACAGGAGCCAAAGAACATTATGACAGAGGTCTTAGATGGATAAAGCCTGGATTACAATACGCTGTTGACAGGAAAAGCTGGAGATTCAACATTCAAGTAGCCATTCAGTTATGCTTCTTTGAACTCTGCTTGAAGCCTGGATGCATCCATAGTTGGTGCACTGTAATGTAAATTATCTGTGATGAGTCTGCACAATCACAAAAACAGGCAGGCACATGGTCGTCCACCTGGACCCTCACGCTCACAGTCTGATGATGAAATGTACGTCATTGGGACCCACGGGGACCCATCTGACTCGTGGATTCAGAAAGTATAATCTCCACTTAACAAGAACAACAAGATTTCCATAAGTGATGCTATAACAAACAAAGGCTCACATCTCTGCCCACCAGGTCAAAGAGATATACCAGAAAAGCAAGGGTCAAGAGAATAAATGGCTCCAGGTTCTTCTCTCAGCTGAAAGGGGATAATAGCACAAGGGCAGGCACACCCAGAACTGAAATCGAAAAATACTGGGAGACCATCAGAGCGATAGAGGAGTCAGACAACAACAATGCTAAGTGGGACGCAAGAGCCGATCACAGAAAAAGAACAAGTCAAACATAACAGTACTTACAAACAAACGTCCAACAATGTGTGTCAGTCATAAAGAGCTAGACATGATCTATGCCTACTCACATGCCTACAGCTAATAACACTCCTTAAACATCAGAAAGAAGCACAGGCAACCACTCTGGCTTGCTAACAGAGCATGACATTCTGATCATGAAGGATATAATACCTTAGAACGACTGACCAATTACTTCCCTCTTTACAACATTGTATTTTCTCTTGGGCATCACAGTAACCAGTAGGCAAGCACAGCTAAGAAAGAAACTGGAAACAGCACCAGAGGGTCAAAGAACCAGCTACTAGTTGATACAGCAATATAACTCTCTTAAGAGCAGGGAGGTCAATCTGAGTGCCACCTGGATTGACTACAAGACAAGTTACAACTCAACCAGTTCAGTCCTCCATCTGTAGGTCATTAAGTTTCCAGAGGGCAGGTTAGTGGACATACAGGACAGTTACAAGTACCTAAGAAAGTAACGGACATTAGGAAAACACACCAGTAGCTAGAAAAACCAAGCCTGAAAGACAGGACAGAAACTCTGATCATGGAAACACATGAACACTCCCTAAACACCAGATTGATAGAGGCCACCACAGCCAACAGGACCCAGGTTGAGTTGGCCTGGAGACAGTGCAGCACATAGTAATGGTATATAAGATACAAGCTGGGATAGCATACACTGAGAGGCAGAACCAGGTGGCTGAGATAAAGCAACATTTGTGCTGCATATGGATTAGAAGTCCCGATGGCAGGTGGTCAAAAACAACAGACACTTTAGGAACCGAGCTCGAGGAACACAAACATAGTAGTGGTTAGGTTATTGTCCTGGCATGATGTGATGTAGTGGGAACCTGCCTCTTTTTGACAGGAATGGCAGGGTCCTCATTTTTGTCTTCTTTAGTCTAGTGTAGTTTTTAATAGTTTTATCTATATAGAAAATTTTAAGAAGGGTTTTTCATCTTGTGTATAGTGGCTGTAGTTATAGGCTTTATTCTTGTAAATTGAGATGATGGAAAACATTAATATTACTTCAATACTCCGGTCATTGTACAGAACATCTTTCTGTCGATCCTTTTATCAAGGAGCAATGGCTTTGATAAGCAATGCTTATCAAATGGCATATATAATTCTGGATCATAAATCTCTATGAAAGGTAGCAATGTCATATTAGCTATTTTTTTAAGAAAGCTTCACAAGTTGCCTCAGCAGTGTTGTTGTTGCTTTTTCTGTAATTGTTATTAGAATTTGTAGACAACTTTAAGTTATAAATTCCCTTCCCAGAAACCCCTAAGATCAAACAACATAACTGACACAGAATTACTATAAAGGCACATTTTGCAAAGTGCTTATAAATGGTAGTCCAGCCAGTTTGCGAGAAAATTAGTATTCAAGCCAAATATAATCAAGCAGAGTAAACATGAAAAACCTTTATCTTCTTAGCAGCATGGCACTAAGAAACAGTTTTTTCTTTTTCATTTTTTACACTAATAGATGTGAAAGCCTAATAGTGGTAGTTGCCTCACAGTGAGCTAAAGCTAAAATGTTCATGACTTAATGTGGTTTGATAGACTGTTTGTATGTGCATGTTAATATGCTTTAATCTGAAAGGTAAAACAATTAAAGAGGACATGATTAAAAATGCTCTTATCCTGAGATTACTTTTACAAACTAGGAGAGCATGGTCCTTGTGAGTAAGTGAAAAGTAATTTCATATCTTAATTGCAAATCCTCAAACACAGGCTCAAGTTTATTTCCATTTTATAGTATAAGCACAATAAAAAAAAATTGGAAAACCATATACGTTTATGCATGTGCATGTGAGAGAGCAAAAGCTTCATTCACAGGAGCCCCAGCTCTATAAAGCTATTACCATACAAACAGTAATTAGCCTCCATGTGAACAATTGCTGTTCTGTTCCCTAATTACTGAATTACAACCAGGAGATTAACGATGGTTAAATAAAAAACAATTAAGAACAAAACAATTAAGCCTTTTTTTCCCCCCCTACCCCCTCAAAGCCATTGGTACTCCCCAGTCATGTTAGTTTTTTTTTATTTTAAGGGTTCAGGCAACTTATGTTATCTGTGTGCTCGTCTAGCAAAGGTAGGAATTTCAGACTGAGATGTGATGTTCCCCAGAAGCTAAATTCAGAGAATATTAGTTATGAGATCAGGAGAAGAACAGTGAGCCCTGAGGAGGGCGGGAAAGAGATAAGAGATTTGGGATCATTAGAACAATGTTTTTATCCTGCTTATCAGGCAGTGCTCTAATGCTATTCCACTTTATCGCAGGCATGTTGTTGAGAGAAATGTGAAGCATCAATGAATTATTACTAGCTGTGGCGAGAGTACACACTCTGTTTTGAATTAGTAGAACATGGAGCCCTCTGGAAAGAAAAGGAAGGAACAGGTTCAAAATGTGGTTGTCTAGAAATAACCCCTACAGCTGGAGCAGTAGAGGTTTAGGCTATAATAATGTATGCCTTTAGGTTCTATAGTATTTACTGTAAAAATATCCTGTTTAAAAGTCTAGTGTTAAGACAACAATGACTTATGTTGGGCTGTCCTATTAACAGTCCTATTGTCAACCATTTGTCTAATTTAAGGTTCAATTTTCCCTTGAAATAAAATCATGCTTATTTCTCCCAGGACAAAGCCAGAGGATTTGTCCTGGGAATAGCTGACTGCAGGGCTGGACTGGTAATCTAGCACACCGGGCATTTTCCCAGCGGGCTAACGCACTTTTGGGCCAATGGGCCCGGCTTGAGGGTTGAGGCGTACTCGCTGTACAAGAACTGACAGCAGCCCATTCGTTCATTTTCATTACTGACACTGGATTGTCCAATCAAATCTTTAATGCCACTGGCCAATCCCCTACCTTCGCTGTGCACTCATGCACCTTGTAGAAAACATTTTGTGAGGAAGAAGGGGCGAGAAGGTGGAGCTGGAAAGCTGAGAGAAAACAATAAAAAGAAACTACAACGAATGCAGCAAAATGTTTCCACCATGAACAGTAGTACCATCAACAACTAGTAAGCAGGCCTCACAGACACAGGAGGCTGTTGCTGCTAGCACCATCTGTGGAGAAGTGAGGAAGAGATGAGGAAGGTGAAATTCACATTTATTCACAAATAAATGAAGGAACATAATTAGGAAGGGAGATATTTAAGGATTCAGGTAAAATGAATGGCTACTATGACCATGAGCTGTTGCTAATTGCTAACTTTTAATTATGTTGCTTTTAATTTATGTCACATGCTGCAGTGCAACTAAGAAATAACCCAACAACAATTGTACCAACCTGATTAAAACTGGTTTCAATACATAAAATCAAACAGAAACAAATGAAATATATATATAATACGTGTATCCATGATTATATATATGTATACAGGGAGAGAGAGCAAGAGCGATCATGGTGGGCCACCTGGACCAAAAATGCCAGGGCCCATTTTTTGTTCCAGTCCAGCCCTGCTGGCTGGTAATATGTTGGATTAATATTACATTGTAAAATATGCTAACAAACATGTGTATACATTTTTCCAAATGGGGTTTTCACTCACCATCCTCTTCCGTCTGTTTGACTATCTCTTCACTCTCCTTGCTGCCCTCAGGGTTGGCCAGGACAAGTCGCAGCCTAACGGTCACAAATGGCCTCAGTCCCCTCAAAGTGTAATGTGATGACGTTTGGATCAATTCTTCGGCTACAAACTCCTGCTGGTTGAACACGTACTGGTACTGCACCTGGAAAGCACAAGAAGAAACATAGGAGAGTTCACTTTTTGGTTAACAATAATAGTGACAAGTCCAGAGCTGCCCTCATGTAATATACTTGGAAAATATTAATAAAATAATAATAATAATAATATAATATAAAAAATTCAAGAACCTGATCTTTGTAGCATACTATAAGAGGATCTGGAGGCTCAGCTTTGCTACAACAGGCATTTTGCCGACACTGTTTGAGTCCACTGGGGGAAGGGTCAATGTAAATCAATGTCAGTGTAAATGTTTCAATGATAAAACATTTATTTCTATGTGATCTCTACCAGGAGGGCTATCCATAGGCGAAAAGGAGTTACTGAGTGATTCCGTGAGTAATGCGTGAATCGCCTCCGGGACGTCCTGTGTTTGACACCACTCTCCACCGCTATCATCAAAACATTAGATGAGGTAATATCTCTTGAAAGAATGGTGTTCTTTCCAAAGCATGGACAAAAACTGTGACAACTCCTCGGGTCAGCTTTCGGCCAGTTAGAACATGCATTTCCCTACTCTCTTTCCCAGATTTCCCATGCATCATCAAAATATCATAAATAACATAAAGATATGAAAAATAATAAAGGTTACTGGCAGTTGATTTTTTTTCATGAACTCTGTCCCCAGTCCTTATTAATTACACATAATACTCTAATGGTGGAGAATAATTAATGGTTGTGCTTACCGTCAGATTGTAGCTGTGGCAGCGTGTCACAGCGTACCCAAAAGTCTCCCATTGTACTGTCAGCTGGCGGGCTCTGACATCCACCACATTGACATTTTGAGGACCGTGAACTGGATCTGAAGGAAACAGAGATGGACAGAAACAATAGCTTGTTCTTAGAGTGAGCTGGACGAACAGCATCCTCAAGCAAGGGAAGTGTGTATGGGTACTAATTCCATAGTACCACAGTTCCATCTATTTGACTTAAAAAGGGGGTAAGCTACACTCCCTGGAACATTTTGCTGGCTTCTAAACTACAATTTGCAGGTCACCACAATGCTGCTGATTTCAAACAACTATTTTAAAAAAAATAAAAAATCAAGTTTGCAAGCTCTGGCATTTACCAGATTCAGTTAGTCAATTTATTCACTGACAATAATGGCAAGGAAATTATGACAGGCCATAAAAGGCTTTTAAAAGGTTCACAGGTCCCCACCTCTCATCTGTTAAATAACAGACATTCTGCCTCACCACTAGGCAGTGCTACGACATTACAAAGT